>BKCP01005627.1:544002-604404 GCA_008636005.1 Striga asiatica
TTTCATGAGCGCACCAAGCATATTGAGATTGATTGTCACTTCATTCGACAGCATGTTGCACATGGGACTGTGAAGCTTGTTCCCGTCTCCTCTACAGATCAACCAGCGGATGTCTTCACAAAGTCTCTCCTTCCCGGTCGCTTTTGTTTACTTCTTAGCAAACTCAAGTTGATCTCCACGATACCACCTTGAGTTTGAGGGGGGGTGTTAAATATGTAAATATTGAGATTGTAATATAGATTAGGATTAGGCTAAGGCCCATATATGTATCTATATATATGTGTACTTCTCTTTGTGAATAATACAACATATATTTTTCCCACATTCTCACAATGAAACTACAACACACGGTTCGAAAATAGACTAACGACTAAACGGAGTCGAAAATGCTCGAAACCATAGAACGAGGCTCCGAAACTTGAACGAATAAAACACAACAAATCAAAGAGTTCGATTTATATACCCGAGAGTTCCATAATTCCACGATTAATTCACAAATCATGATCCGACAAACAAATGATTATACGAGCCGATAAACCAACGAATAAACGAGCACGAGATAATCAACGGAACGAGTTACGAGCACGATATATATATCTATCTATCTATCAACAGGATATACAAGTACGAACAAAATAACGAGAAGGTTTTGACATAGATTTATCCGTCTTCGAGAATCCACGAGTTATCAGAAAATGGGTCGGAAGAACGGGCCTCGAAACTCGAAACCTTCGAACTCGGGGACTGCGACCGCTGGTTCTCGATGGAACGACGGCTCTGCTGCGTGGACATCAACAACGAACGGGGACTCTGATGAAGGTATCGTCGAGCGAACAGGGCTGTCGGAAGGGATGGACCTCGCCGGAAAGAATGGTGAACGAGCTTGCCGGCGTCTTTTGAATGGAGTGGTTGTGGCTTACGGACTGGTTGCTCGAGGTTGGACGGCCTGCTGCTTTAGGACGACGATCGTCGGATGCTCGGATGACGTGGCTCGCCAGAGAAAAAGGTTCAGGCGGCGATTGAAATTTTTCTCTTTTTTTTTTTTTAAACCAAAGCAGTTGCGAGAGAGAGGGAGTGAACAGAGATTAAGGTTTGAATAATTCTGAAGACCAAACCTCCTCTGCCGAGATATAAGAACGATCGAGATTGACGAACGTACGAGGAAGATTTGCAAGAATATCGCAACAAGAGCGACTCGGTCCTTCTGAGACAAAAGGAAATCTCACGCGCTCGGCTGGTTCTTTTTCTCAAATGGGCAACAAAATAACATTTTGGGCCAAAAATAATTTAATTCAAATGGGCCAAATTGATTAATCCCAAAAGGGTTAGAAATATCATTTCAAAAAGGGCCAAAGGATATAAATCATTTGGGCTGGAATTTCTCACATAAATTGGGTCGAAAGAATTAAAGCGCGATAACAAGAATTTCCGATTAACACGATTGACGACGAATATCAAATAAAATTACATGACTTATTATATTAATTAGACTACATCTAATTAAACAATAACAAGCCTAAACGGAAAGATGTCGAGCAATTATACTTCATAGACAATTAATTCAAATAATTTACGATTCGGCTCGATATTAAAATTTACTCAATAAAACAATTAGACAATTACGAGCAAATAATCGAAAAGAAAATAATAATCGAGCACGAATAAAAACAAATCCGGACAAATAAAATAAATAATAATTCCATAAATAATCCGGAACAAATGGAGCGCTACAATTTCCACTTACTCAGTGAGGAAAACCTTACTACAGACAGTTCAATGTAACAACAGAGACCATGAAATAAGCATGTAACATGAATAATTAAAATCAAATTTATCTTGGGCCTTTTGGCAGACTAGTACTTGCTAGAAGTCTTTGCTTTGGNCCCCCCCCGACAAATGGTACTTCCATAAGTAGGAAGTCTTTGCTTGGGTCCCCCCAACAGAAGTCAGGAGTCTTTGCTTTGACTAACTATACATACCACATAACTCAAACCTAAATACCTTGCAATTATAAGGAACATAGAACATAGTAAGTAATCTCAACCTCGTAATGCAGTTGACTTGGCCTTTAAAAAGATGCTTCTAGATAATTGAGGGCTCGACTCCTCGACTATCTACATTATTGAAATGTGTATTTTAATAACTTGTCTAACATATCTTAGTCTTGAGAAAATCAATTGATTTTCCTTGCCTTGCTTAAACCTCTTTGAAAACAACTTATTTAAAGTCTTGGAACTCATTGAACTCTTAGTTTGCTTAAGGATACTAATTCTAATCATCTAAGGTTCAATCAAACATCAAACAATACAATATGGTTCAATCATGTCACTGAAGAATGTACATTAAAGAGAAAATTCAATTATGCAACTATACCTAGAACCCGATTAAAATCTGTCATACGCAGCGTTTTTAAAACATGCACAACTTTCAGCACATAACTCATATTGACGTGATTAAAAACCCAAACGGACCATAAGACATGCACCTACAACTTTCATCAGATCACAGAAGCAAACAAGGTCATTCAGATTGTGAAACATCAACTAACATTTGAAACCTAGTTGCTGTCAGGAAATCGAAACTAACTCATGCACTATTTTATTAAAACGAATACAACTTTTTATTAAGAATATATTTTTGAATGATTCTTCAATATAAAGAAAGATAAGAGATAGAACTACAACTCTCATAAAGACATAAATTGCAAATAGTGGCATTTAACAGGTGATAAATCGACCAACATTTAGAACTAGTTTCTATCAAAAATCTGGAATTCAACTCATATGCATCTTCAGTCAAACAAGTATAACTCTTTCTACAGGCATCTCCTTGACATGAATCATGCACATATAGAAACCTAAGTGAAAGATCTAAAATTTTCATGAAGAACAAAAGTTCATATACACACATTAGAACACAGAAAATGGACCAAAAATAAATATATACATGCTGCCGGATTTTCAGAAAACTGCTTTCGCACTGATCTAAAATAACCATATCTCCCAAAATGCAAAAGGTTTTGCAATATTATTGAAATAAAAGAAAGCCAAAGAATGAACTACAATTCCTATGAGAGTGCAACCTCAAGAAACGCAATCTTGAAGGTGAAAACAGATTATGAACAGAGGAACAGAAACCAGCGAATATACACGTTATCATGACGAAACTTCACGAATTTAAATCATGATGAGTGCAAATTAAACCCAAATCAATAAACTCGACATTTACACCTCAAAACATGAAAAATATAAGATAAATTCCCAACATTTAATATCAATCACATAAACATGAACATAGATAAAAGAACATGCATAAGAAATCGAATTTCCTTCTCTTATCAATAGATCTCAACCTCATGCTCTTAATCTAGAATTCTCGATTCATCCTACATCTTCAAGCGTAATTTTTCACACTTTTATAAAACCCTTTTGAAAAACAATCGATCCAAGATTGAACTTTCTCTTGAATTCTCTTTAATCCGTTAAAACCTTGTTAAATTTGATTTCTCTTAATTATTAAACACATAATATCAGCCCTGAAAATAGAAAAAGCTTGGTTTACCGTGCTTCGGGAAAAAGGGAAAAAGAAACGGCTCGACAGGGTCTCGGGTGCTTGCTTGGCGTCGGCTTCTTCGCAGTGCTCGGCCGAAGTTTTTGTCTTCTCTCTTTTTTTTTTCACGGTCGTTCTCCTCTCTTTTTTTTCTTTTTTTTCCTCTCTTGCGTGCATGCGTGTGAAAAATAAATCTCATGGGGATGGGACTTTATTTATAATGCTAGGTTGATGGGACTTGGAATAATAAAAGGGTTCCTAATTTTCTTAGGAATGGGATTCTCTCTCCATGATCTAGCTTGATGACCAAGACAAGAACTTTCTTTCCTTCTTTTTTTCCTCCTCTCACGTGAATATCACCGAGGGGGCGATTTTATGTGCTCCATTATATCTTAGATTAATACTCTTTCTTTTTTATTGCTTAGGACATTAATTAAATAATTAAATATTATGATTGAAGGGGTTAATTAAGGAAAATTGAATAGGCGGGGACATCTAAATATTCTCCTTTTATTCTCTATTTATTAATAAAATTAAATAGACAAGGACATCCACTTAATTTCTATTTAATAAAATTAAAATGTCGAGTTAACAATAAAATACATGAAATTAATTATAATCTTTTGGGGCGCTACAACTAAGCAATTGCTGAAGACAAAAATCAACCATGATTAAGGCTTTTGAGTTGGGTGTTTGTTGTTTGAACTACCTCAGAGGGGGGTTGGGAAAGTGTTCAAGACAAAATCCACCATGATTAAGGCTCTCGAGCTGGGTGGTCGCTTGTTTGAATGACCCCAGAGGGAGGTTGGGCAAGTGTTGAAGACCAAAATCCACCATGATTAATGCTTTTGAGCTGAGTGGTCGCTTGTTTGAACGACCCCGGAGGGGATCGGGCAAGTGTTCAAGGCGGGAAGATCAATCGACCTAACAAAAAGGAGAGGAGATGCGGATCGAGTAACCAAACACCATTTCAATGGAACAAGGAAGGTCAAAACTACAGTTTTCAAAATTGTGGGATCAAGTATGGAGTCCCCAGCGGCAGGTCAATCAATCGTTTAAAATCTTGCGCAAACATTTGGTTATTGTGTGCATATTTGAAAGACCCCAGTGATGGGTCGATTATCAAGGTAACCTGGTGGATTCTTATCTATCGTTTTATTATGAAAGACCCTAGTGGCAGGTTGATTCAATCAGTTCAGTGGCATATGTACTTTATCATTATGGAATGGCAGCCGAGAATGAAGTGGCCACATATTTAGCTATATTGCACACCTCCTGGTTGTACGATCACATAGACAGGTCAATTATGGGAATACACAAACGAAAACAAGCAAAAAAATCACTCATAAACAAAGTAAGCATGTCATTAAAGGAGAAATTTAGTTGATTACAACAAAAGAGCGAAACTAAGATTACAAGAAATTACAGGACTACTTAGGCATATCAAAGGCCTGTTCAGCAGTGGTCGAGTCATTGACAAGTAGTGGGTTCGCGATGTCCGAGGGATTAGGCTCGACCACCTGGCTCAAGGAACTTGTCTCGCCTTCATCCCTCGTAACATCGGACAGTCGAATGACATGAGTAACGTTGGGCTGGGGAAGTTCGAATGCTTTCCCCAATGAGGAGGACCGAGTAAGAGCTCCGGCCAGAGACCCCGACGACCAAGCACGGTCGGCGGGGAGCATAGGATCCCCCTTGAAGCTTTCGGGGACCTCTAGCAGAGCATCCCAAATCGCCTTCTGGTCGAGGGGATCGGCAACGGCAATGCCAGCATTCTTCATGTCCTCATGGCCCCAGGTAATCTCGCGCTCGAGCTCAACATCTTTTCTACCAGCTCATCATGATAGCGCTCTTGATCTTTTTTGAGCTGCTGGGTCGACTCTTGATTCGCATTGACTAGCTTTTTATTCTCATTGACCAGCTGCTTATTCTGCTCACGCAGCTGTTCAACCTCCTTCTTCAGGTCAGAGGAGGGGTGGAGCAAGCCCCTTAGAGCGGCATCAAGGATCAGGACCATGGAGACAAGGGTCTAGAAACAGAATATAAAAGTAACTTAGAAAAGAGAGACGGAGTGTGAGGATCTAGGAAAAAAGACTAGTGGTAAAATTACTTATGTCACGCCTCAAGAGGAATAGTCGCATTGGACCTGGAAGTCGATCACCCAGCGGCTAGTGTCCGCAATAGGTAAGGCCTGCATGAGGTAGGAGATCACCTCCCGTCCCGTAGCAGCAGAAACCAAGGTGCGGGGAGGAGTGACCTCATTATCCTTATTTATATCCTCGGTATGAGGTTGTTTGTGGAAAATATTACCCTGGGAAGCAGGGCATTTCTAGTCGAAAGCCGGGTCCACATCCTGGATGACGTGGAGGTCATTGACCTGGCAGCTGGTTAGGGAAGGATTTGAAGTCGTATTTTTCTTCCCTGAGGAGACCTTGTCAATCTCCTTGGTCTTCTCCTTTCGAGGAGTCGTCTTAGAAGAGGAACCGACACCTCGACCAATCAGAACAGCTTCTTATTCAAAGGAGGACAAAGGGTTAGTCATGAAACTCTTTGCAAAAGCCAAAACGAAAGTGTTAGTCACATCATAGATAAAATAAAGTCAAACAAGTAGATCAGACATACCCAACACATCAGTACCTTGGATTTGAAGATCACGGAGTTTTTGGTCGAATGGTGAAGGTTGTGGTCGTAGGGTAAGTAGACCAGAATAATAGAGAGTTCTTTGCTTATTGAGGAAGGATTTGGAGGCGACCTTGTTAGCATTCCATAAGAAGATGCGGCAGTCGAAGAGGGGGTTACTAGGAGGATTTTAGCGTCGAAATGAAGGGATTCAAGCCAGCGGGTCGACGCCCAGGGAAAAGGGGTTGCAGGCTGAACATACACAAATTTTTCCTTCCATTTGGGCACGTTGGAAGGAAGGTCAGACAGGAAGTGAGCGCCATTGCGACTTTTGAGGTAGAGCCTTCCCCTTAGGAGAGGAGAGCCAGGGTAAGGCAAAAGGGAAGGATAAATGATAACACTCTTTAAAATTACTCAACCATACAAACGAAGCGAAGCGAAGTGAAGTCTCGGAGAGGAAAGGTGTAATTGAGGTTCAGTGAGATTTTCTACTGACTGAATCGCTTTAGTGGAGGGCTACAAATGAATAAAAAAAATAAATTGATGTCAACTCGACCTAGGTGAACGAAAGAAAGAAACACGATGGCGATTAGATGACGTAAGGAAATGGTCCACTCATTGTTTGGCTATAAAGGTTGTACTAAATTTGTCCAAACACTGTATTTTAAATTTTAATGGTTCAAGCTTTAGATTTTTTAAGAAATAAATAATTAATAGTTTTATTATTTGATGAACGTAATTACATAGTTTAAATAAAGCCGCCCAAGCTTTCCAAAACTTGATAAAGATTTCAACTAGTAGATAAACACAAATATAGGATAAAGAATTTTAAGAACATTACTCCATAAAGGATATAAATACTTTTTTATCTGCAAATAAACGAGATTTTGTTTATATTCACAAAGGAACGAGAATTGAGTATCAAATGCGGTAATAAGTCATAACTTCATTTTCTTCTTCTTCAGTTCTTCTTCTTAACATCAACACCTCGCCAGTTCTTCTTCTTCCCTCTCTCTCAATTTCTTATATCCGCGTTCTAATTTTCTCCATAAATACACATCATAATACTAACAGCCGACCCTCAAGTTTTTTTCCCTTTCTCCACCACAAACACCACGCCACCATGGAACTGAAATTGAAATCACTTGATGGTGTTGAGAAGAAATTGAAGTTGCTATTAAAATCACTGACGGTGATGAGAAGAAATTGGAATCGCTCCACAACGATGCATCTCAACGGTCCGATTTGTGCTCAGGCATCTAACCAGATCCAACAAGAGGTCATAGCATACCAGATCTAAAAAGTTAGATAGAAATGCGGGCTCAATGGCTTGTCAAATTTAATCGCAAAACTAGGTAATTTATTTGTAGATTATGATTTTGTTTTGTTTATTTTAAGAGATCCGATCAAAACTCGAGTTTTTCATGGCGGAGATGGAGCACCAAACCATGTTGTAGATGGAGGTTGGGGCCGATCTTAAACACCTTTCACGTTAATTGATTTGTAGTTTAGGATTAGTTTATTTTTTGTCTGTTATAACAAATTTAAGTTTATGTAAATATAATAAAAAATATTGTGGTTTATTTTGAGTTAATTCTATGGTTTATTTTGAATTATTAGAAGGTATATTTCTTGTTTATCTGATGTGAAATTTTTAAATTTGTGGTTTATTTTCAATTATTAGTTCAATTTCTTGTATATTTCATGTGAATTTTAATTTCAAATTTGTGGTTAATTTTCAGATATTAGAAGGTATATTTCATGTGAATTTTTTCACCCTTTGGTTGATGATGCATTCTAAGGTGCAAAGATTGATCTTCTACTTTTTTTTTTGTGAAAAGAAAATGTGAGTTGAATAATGTAAAATTTCACACTAATTCATAAGTCGTATGTGTAATAACTTAAACAAAATATTATTCAATTGCGATTATCAAACTCTCGTTAAAAGTAAAAACTTGGAAAATATGTTCATGGATCTGTAAATTAGCCAAAAATTTTAACATATTAAGAAGTTGAAAGTTGAAAAAAGGGAAAAAAATAAAAGAAACTGGTAAGATGATATAACATTACAAGATTATATAAAGAATTTAGCAAGTATGATAAAAGTGAAGACTCACAAATCATGTATTTGGAAATTTATAAATAATAATATTGAAATCAAATTTGAAACACTATCTAAAACAACTAGTGTGTATCCCGTGCGATGCACGTACAGGCTTATTAATTAAAATTTTTTTAACTTTCTTTAAATATAATTGTTTATATTTAAACATCTCATTATTGGTTTCATAATATGCATTTTTTATAATTAATTACCATGCAAATAAAATAACTAATTAATTGACATAATAATTAATTCCTATGAAAAATAAGCAACTAATTAATTATCATGCATATTAGACAGGACATCCCATAAATAAATATTATGTATATCAGATAAATAATATGCAAATCTCATAAATAAATATGATGCATATTAAATAATTTGTAGCAATAAACATGAAAATAAATAATTAAGCTATTGTGGGTATTAATAACAATCCTAGAAAGATATGAAAACTGACAATACAATCCATATTGGAACCGACTTTGCCATCAGTCAAGGACTTCTCACCTGTCACATTTCACAAGTGCGTAAATTCTCTAGGCAAAAAGCAACTTCCTTGCTAAAAATCTCGTTCGTAACTGATCAATCGTCTGGAAAAAAAGGTCTAGCATAAGAACGTGCAACCAGATAAATTGCGCGTGATTGATTTATTTAGGAAGTAAATATATCTTATTAACAACCAAAACGAACAGATTTCATTATGTGAGATTGATTTTATTAATTGAATTTTAAACTTAAATATATCAATCAAATGCGGGATTTTTCAATTTTTTTTTTGAATAATATTTCTAAAGAAAATTAAGAAGACCCCACATAATATCAAGATGTAAAGGACTTTGAATAAAAATATGAAATATTCAAACTTAAGAGTTTAATATTTATTTAGTTATTATTATTAACTTGTCTATAGATATTTTTTTTAAGCATGATATGTAATTATAATGGTTTTAGTTAAAAAGTATCTATTTATTGTCTAATTTTATAGAGCACATAATAAAAATGTGAAGATTTTAGGAATGTTTGAAAACTTGCCTATCTAATGAAATATTTGATTTCAAAACAAAGTCGGTATTAGAATCATATAATTTATTTGCTACGATTGTGGTTTGTAATTATCCTATAATTCTAAATTCTTTCTAATTTAGCATTGTTTCGGGTATTCTCAGAAATTTTGAGTTTATTTAAATTAAGGAGTACTTTGAATCTTTTTTTTTTAAGTTTAGTAAGTGATTCCAAATTTTTGGAAAGATTGATAAATATTTTAATTTATATATAATAAATGTTAAAATAGAAAAAAAAATATATTTTCAACATCTTAAGAAATTGAAATTTAAAAGTAAGAAAAAGAAAAGAAAAAAGACGTAATATTGGAAAAAGAAAAAAAGAATATAGGAAAGAAAAAAGTTGTCATGAGATTTTTGAACAGATATTCAACAATTTATTTGACTTATCATTGTTAATAGTTCTAAATATCTAATTAATCAAATGAAAATAATACCCACGCAAAAAGGAAACAAAATTTAAATAAACATCCAAATAAGATGAAATGCATATCTATTAAAAAAAGATAATTTATGTCACTTTCAAAAATTATGAAAATTTAAAAAAAAAAAATCATGGGCGGGACTTGCCCAAAAATTTCAGAAAACATTTCCATAAGTACTAACAACCGAAAATTTGAGCGAGAATTGTCATGTTATTTTTATATTTTTTCTTATTCCTATTTTATAGTAATAGATATCATGTAGGAGTCTTTTCAAACATATCCAATTTCCAATTTGGTTACATGAAATCAAAAGGATTGCAATAATCCACATAATTTGGGATTGTTCTGCTATCAATTTAATATTATATGGCTGATTTTTCTTTACACGATCATTTCACACGTTATTTTATATTAAAATTTATTCACGTAAGATTGGTGATTGACATTGATTGAGAACTTATTGGAGGCAATTTATAATTAATTTCACACGGTTATTAATTAATTTCTACCTCAAATCTTGAACATATTTTGTACATGTTTTTATTATTAGATTTTTTTTAATTAAAATAACATACACTTAATTTTATATTAAATCTAAAATTCAGATCCACACAAACTTTTTGCTAAAAGAATAACCCAGTCGCCCAATCTTGATTAGAAACATACGATATTTGTTTAACATTGCAAGAATCCACATATTTTTTAAATGTCTCTCCCATTAATCAATATCATAGAGTCTTTTCAAACATATATAATTTCCAATTTAGTTACATGAAATTAATAGGATTGCAAGAAACCACATAATTTGGAATTGTTTTTTTGCTATCAATTTGATATATATGTCATATGGGTGATTTCTTTATACACAATCATTTCACACGTTATTTTATCTTAAAAATTATTTAGGTAAGATTGGTGATTGACATTGATTGGGAACTTATTGAAATACTTTTATTTACTATATTTGTTTATCAATGCAAGAATCCACAAATTATTGTTATTATTACAAATTATGTTAATTAAAGCGAATGAAAGAACCTCTTCTCAATTATATATAATTGTTAAATTTAGAGCGTAAAAATCTGGCAGCATTTTATCTAAGTTCTTGGTGCTGAATAGGAAAAATTGTAATTTCGACATTTGGTATTGCAAATGCAAAAGAATTTAACAAAACTAATAATACATACTAAGTTTGCTTTTTATGTTTGACCAAGATTTGCGGAAAATATAAAGTACTTTTACCAGATGACAAACATGAATTCATGTAAAGTTACCAAATCTTAACAAATTTTATCAAAATCCTCCTATACCCGCATGGAAATCGCATACAATTACAAAATTGATTTGATTGGTTACAAAATTCAATGGCGGTACATGTAAAAAAATTCAAACAAAAAAATTGCGAAATATGTAAGCGGGAAAATGACTATTATTAGGCGGGAAAACGAATTATTTTTTTTCGAATTATTTGAATAATTTTTCTTAACCGTATTATATAGTAATAGATGAAATAATTTTTTTTTTCTTAAAAAAAAGATATTGAATCAATTTTAAAACATTTGTTCCCTTAAGATCCGGATGAATAAAAAAATAGTTACTTTAAGTAATTTTTAGCTAATACCAATGAAGAAAGAAATAAAATCTACACTTATTCTTCTTTGAAATTTCAAAATATAAATTATTTTAGAAATTTCTAAATTTAGTAAATTTAATGTTTAAGTCAGATTTTACCTACTATTTTAGGTAAATTTTTGGCCTTATCATATAGTAACAAGTACGACACCCGTGTATTACACGGGTGCTTGCTAAAAAAAATTTTCTTAAAATTTAAATTTTTGAGAAAAAGTTGTTGAAAATTTAAATACTTTTTATAAATAAAATATTATTATATATTTTAGTATGCCATTTATTACTTGTGCAACTTACCTGTGTTATATTATAATAATTTTTCTAACTTATAACATAACTACATTAAAAATAAATATATTAATTGAGAAATAATTTTATTTTTCTAATTAATTTTAATAAATAACTATATTATTATTGTAAAGATAAACATAATTTATTTATTTTATATATACAATATGGATGTCAAACCGAAACTCATCAAAAGATGATTAATTTGATATATTATATATGTAAAACCGATAAGAAATACAAAAGTTATCAACTTTTAAAATACATTTAAAATTAAATGTTTATAATAGGAAATAATTTTAAAATACAATTAATACATCTAAAATGATCATAAATAAATCAACATATTTATGTAATCCGAACCTAATTATTGTTGGATTGGAATTAAATTAAAATCTATCCAAGCCAAATAATTAAGCATGAAATGTTGACACCTAGGATCCTGAAGCATGTGAGTCTGCCACTTAGGCTCAGCATATTCGGGAATTATATATAGGGGGGATTTGAGNAAAAAAACTTGTAAAAATAAAAATAAATAATCAAACCACACTACAATTAGGGTTGTACACAAGTCGAACAGCGCTCGAGTTTTTAGCAAACCAGAAACTGAGTTCGGGCTCAACTCATTTATCAATATTGATGAGCTGAATTATACAAAATTATATATAAAAAAAATCTCATATCGAGCCAAGCCCGACTCTCGTTAACGAAACAAGCTTTACCTGAGCTCGAGTTCAACTCGTTTGAGCCGAACTCGAGCGTTAACGGGGTGAGCTCACGAGCGGCTCATTTCATTAACAATTCAAACTGTAGTACAACAAATGCTTGACTTGCATAACAGATTGTGATCCGTGTTTTAATATTGTATTTTTATTTCGAGCAAAAATTGTCTCTCAACAACAAAATAACATTCTTAAACTAAAAATCTCATGAGTAGATAGAGATTCCTTTTTAACCTAATACTAGTACGACACCCGTGTATTACACGGGTGCTTTCTAAAATTTTTTTTCTTAAAATTTAAAATTAATAAGAAAAAGTGGTTGAAAATTTAAATACTTTTTATAAAAAAAATATTATTATATATTTTAGTATGCCACTTGTTACTTGTGCAACTTACCTGTGTTATATTATAATAATTTTTCTAACTTATAACATAACTACATTAAACATAAATATATTAATTGAGAAATAATTTTATTTTTCTAATTAATTTTAATAAATAACTTTATTATTATTGTAAATATAAATATAATTTATTTATTTTATATATACAATATGTGGATGTCAAATCGAAGCTCATCAAAAGATGATTAATTTGATATATTATATATGTAAAACCGATAAGAAATACAAAAGTTATCAACTTTTAAAATATATTTACAATTTAATGGTCATAATAGAAAATGATATTAAAATACAATTAATACATCTAAAATGATCATAAATAAATCAACATATTTATGGTAATCCAAACCTAATTATTTTTAGATTGAAATTAATTTAAAATCTATCCAAGCCAAATAATGAAGCATGAAATGTTGACACCTAGGATCCCGAAGTGTAACGCCCCACTTTGATTTAAACGAAAATCCATGGCTTTTTCAAAATTCATTTCAAACGTTTGTAGCGTTACTCATTTATTTCAGAATGACATAACATCAAATCATAACATAATTCATCAATCATAAAATCCAACTCCCATAAAAGGTTCATCCAAAATCATCCATCACCCAAACCGGGTTTTCAAAATCATCACAGTGTTCACGGGGCATCTCCCCAACATTATTTCAAATTGTAATATTCTCGAGTTCATAAATTCATAAAATCATAAATCAGTTCATCATAGCAGAAGCAACAAAAAAATTAATCAGGTCATAAAGACCGACCACCACTCGCTCCTCTCCGTCGTCATGCCTGCCCTGCTCAACCTGAAATGTTAATTTCAGGTGGGAGTGAGCACATATGGAAACTGTGGTGCTCACCACTATGCAATAAACAATAATCATAATATAAGGTGCTATGGTCGCAGCATGTATACAAATCAATTATTTATCCCAATCTCCTATCCCAAGTTCGTTCTCATGTGCACACCTATCTCAATAGATCACTGCCGGTATATATCGAATGCCAAGACCCTTGCCTTGGTCTTACAACGATGCCCAGCCAGTAGGAGTCTCCGCCAACGACTGAGCGCGGCCCTGGTCTTTCAACGGGGTACTGATTGCCGACCGAGCACAGCCCTGGTCTTAAGCGACGTGTCCTTCGCAAGGACATAAAGAGGAGATTACCCCAACGGGGTCGTTCTATAGCGACGGAGAAAACCGTTCGACGGCCGGTACAGCTCACATCGAAGGTTACATGGTGCACATGCATACATTGATCATACCACAAGCAAAACATGAACATAATTTATGCCATAGCATTTTAACTAAACCCACCTGGTTACAGAAGTGGTAGATAAGCACAAAAATTTGATAGGAAGGCGAACTCGACTCGTCAAACACCTACATTAATCAAAATAGCCCTATAAACAACTCTCCGACACAAGGATTTCATAGATTAAGGCACCTACGGTTCATACCATCATCACTTAGTTCAACTCAGCTCATATAAGTCATATAAGCATGCATTTAAAAAGTAAATTTTATTTTCGAAAGCACAACATAAGTTTTTCAAATCTAAACCCGCGCAGCGATTTTGAAATAAACACAACTTACAGCACATAAGTCATATAAACATGATTCCAGTTGCATATGAATCCTAAGACATACCTCCACAACTCTTATGAAGACATAGATAACAGATATGGTCATCTACTAGGGGATAAATCATCAAACATTTATAACAGAGTTGCAGTCCACAATTGAAATCATACAGCTGACAGGACTTCAGTAATTGCAGAATAAATGAAGCTACAGACATGCTTTTAATGAGATTCAAGAACCACTAGACAGCTAACTCGATTATCTACAACTTTGTTGAAGACCACATTGACAAATAACGATATTATCATGGAGTTTAAACATAAAATATTCGGTTCATAAAAACTGTCAGAAACCAACTCATGTTACAAACAGCACCACAGTAATTATCATCTAATTCATGCTATAGACCTTCAAATGACATGATTCAAAAACCAATAGACGGCCAAGAAGTAAGGCTAGAGTTTTCATGAAGACCACTTTTCAGTTTGAGCACATACAGACATCGAAAACATGCCAGACATACAATATATACATACTGCTGGGTTTTACTGAAAACTGCTTGCGCGATTATTTTGTAAAAATCATATCTCACTCAATTTAAATCGGATTTTCAAAATTCCCAAACCCACTGAAAGATAACAGGATAAGCTACAATTCATATGAAGATAAAAAATCTTCATAAAACGAGTTCTTGAGGGCTAAAACAGAGGTACAACAGAGGCAGTAAAATCACGATTTACGAAGCAAATGTCAATGTAACTTTATCAATATAATCCCTATGCCATAAGCACTCGATTAAAACATTAAACAACATCATAAGCACCCTGTAGCCTCATTATTGCACACATAAACATATGAGAGTTTCACATTTAACATGCTTGAATAAGACTTCAACATCAAACCACATGAAACTTCACATTACAAATTATATATATATATAAATCCCTAATAAGAAATTAATCATGAGCTCATAACATCACACAAAATATAGCATGAAAACGAAGAGTGTCTACTATCGTGTACCGTTCTCACGAAAAATACACGAGAAGGTCGAGGGACGACGAAAACGGGCTGCTGGTGTGCGGTTCTCGGCTCGAGTGCGTGCAAAGGGAAGCTCGCTAGGACTACCCGACACTGGAAGTTGATCGCGAGGGGCAGCGAACGGAGGACGCGTGATGGGGAGGCTCGCCGGGACTGCTCGAGTGCTGTGCGGCGATGGAAGGCGGGCTGCTTCTCTTTTTTTTTTATACAATGAGAGTGACGAGAGAGATCGAGCGAGAGATTGAGAGGGGAGAGTTTACGAGAGAGATGAGGGATCTGAGATTTTTCTTGCGCGATGAAGGTGAGCAACGAGATTTTTCTCTTCTGTTTCTTGTGCGAGAGAGATGAGAGTTTTTGAGAGCGGCGTCGTGAAAAAGAAATAGAGAAGGGTTTACAGTTCAAAGACTTAGGAATAATCTTGCTCTCCAAGCCAAGAGAGGGTCGGGTCGTGGGTCGGTTCTTGGGGTGTGCGCGGGTTTTGCCGGGTTCGGGCCGAAGGCCTCGGAAAATAAATACAACATCCAGACAAATTAAAATAATTAGTCCGGCAATATATATTTATTTTGCACACAATAATAAATTTATTATCAAACAATTATCACTTTGGCAATTAAATAAAATAAATAATAATAATAATACTACTAATGCCAAAAATCTCCGAAAAAATCAATAAACGAACATGACATTACACGAAGTATGCGAGTCTACCACTTAGGCTCAGCATATTCAAGAATTATATACAAGGGGGATAGATTGCTACATGCTACAGCCCGCTGGCCCGTTCTCTATGTAAGGATCCGTATGGACCGCCTCAAATGTTGAGGCAGTCTTCATGAAGTCCGTAGAGAGATTCCAAAAGGCTGCTCTTTCCAGCATCCTCGAGCAAACGTCTGATATAACCCTCGTACTTGGAACCTCCTCGAAGCTCAGCACCAAAACACATGGGCATTTGCTAAACAAACAGTAACAGTTTGTTATAAAACTGCACCAACGGAGACAACTTTTATCAGACAGGATCACTAAAGAAAATTTTATCTACCTTTGGAAGCCACATTATGTAAGTGGCAGCATGGATCGCCTGTGCTCGATAATCCCCGAAATAATCTTCTTCATCAGGGAAATTTATGCACGAATCAAGTAGCATCAATTCATCTTTAATGAACACATTAATGTCGCAACTTGTGCAGCGAGAATTGGAGTCAATATTTCTTTGATTATCGTCGTTGAACACTATATGTTGTTTCACCCAGACCAGAGAAAGAAAGCGACGGTGGAGCCATAAAGCCTTGAAACAAGTACACAGTGGAAGAGAAAAGAGAAGAAAAAACGAATTCTTAGCTTATTGCGTAAATAAACCATGGGCTAAATTACAACAAAAAAAAAAATCAGTTGTGTACAATGAAAAGGTCCAATAATATTATTTAGCATTAGTAAAACACACCCTTGAACTACATCCTCTAAATGCATGCAATTACAAAAGGGAAACATTTTTTTTTTTTTTTTGTGTGTGTGTGTGTGTAATAATTAATGAGACCACACGATGAGTGTAGGTTTTGCATTTATCCCTAAAGCATATGAACACAAGGTATTTGAATTCTCAAATCTAAACACAAGTATATACTAGAAGTGCTGCAGTGACTGAAGTACCTCTCTTCCCAGATAGCGCCTTATCAACATGCCAATCCAGTCGAGCTCATCCTGTAGTGCTTTCATTGCCCGATTTTAGCGAAATCAGGTTAAAAAAATCACAACATAAACAGATGCACAGCTTGAAGTTTAGGCCAAATAAAGGATATCACGAATCAATGAACTTCATGTCTCTCCGAGAGTTTATTTTTTCCATTATACAAGGTAGAGCTTGTAAATGCTCTAACAAACCTTGAAATTCATGAGCTACACTATTAAAGCTATTTCAAATTCATGAGATAAATAGAAGCACATGAAGTAACATACAAAAATTGCGCTCTTCGATAGATAAAAGAAAGAAATTACTCAACCACTTGCCAAAATCATCTAGGCTGCGCATCTTATTCCTGATAGGAAATAGAATATTGGTAGGCAGTGTGCTTAATTTCATGACACATACGGGAACAAAATTTGGAAGCTAATGTTATTCCAAAAATTTATGGACCAAACCTTCCATGTTTTATGAAATTCTGCCCCCAACAAGCCATCTTTGTGCAGCTGTAAATTCTCTACCATCTTGAGTAATAAGCGCTGACATTCCAGACAATATTATTAGTTCTGTTTGTACATGCCATCTCAATAGTTACACTTATAATATTGAAAATACTATCAGGAAATAACATAAATTTTAATATCATATTTCTATTCACGTTTCAACAAAGGAGATGCCAGAACACATTGTTGAAGCCTTGATCATACCCAAGCAACTAAGGAAACTCTTAGCCACAAAAGATCTATTGGCCCCATAAGTATATGTAGTACTTGAACTCTTGTAGACGCACTTTCAAAATTAGTCACTTCTTTAAAAGTTCATTTTCTAGGAGATAATTCAGAAATTATTTAGTTCATGTAATTTCCTAAACTATTGTTTGTTGTAGCCTGTAGTAAACCTAATTGTGAATTTCATTGATTTTCACTTTTTGAAAGGGCTACATATCCCCACCCCCTCCTCTTCACACACACACACACACACACACCAAATATGTGCAATATATTTGAAACCAACACCTAATGGTCATGACAATTATAGAGCTTGACTCTTCTGATGAAGGTTTATTCAGAATGGTAGGCAACAGCATACAACAAGTTCAAAACTTACAGCTCGGTAATGAAAGCAAGAGTTATCAGCAACGTGAAGCTCAGCCCAATCTCTTGAACCCTTCAACTCAAGTAGCACCTGATTTGAAGCCAAAAAATATATATCAGCAAAAACAATCAAAATAAAAATAGAAAAACACATTGAGAGTACCAATGACGTAAACATACACACACACATGGTAAATGGAATAAATAGGAGAAATAGGTGGGTAACAAGATTGAGGAAGAGAAAAATGAACTATTCTCTTAAAACAAAACATAAATAGGTTAACAAAATAATACATGGATTGACAGATAAGAAAACATTAGTACAGGCCCCTGGCCCAACTTTAACCTGACCTGAGAATTTGACATGTAGGAAACCATCCAGCAGCGGTGATTCCAAGCACGATAATTCATTTTAGATTTCTGCGACAAAGCAGAAACAAGGATTACCAATGTTCAGGTTCAAAAACACCACGGCAGAACATTGCAAACCAAGATGTAAGCCATGTATGCTTCCAAAATTAGATAAAGTAGCAGCAACCCAGAAAGAATTCTAAAAGGATAGACAGTTTTAACAAAGAATAATGGGTCAAAACTCTCAAACATTGCATGCGGAGATTGAGGGGAGGAGAAATAATCTAATCTTGATCCGAGGTCGATTTGGCCCAAAACAGAGGACACAAATTGAAATGGTTTATACAACATTGAACTTCTTGGACCCAAGCGAAAGACTCAAACTTAGGAGGTAGTTGAATCACTAGCTAATATGCTGAAAATCTTAAAATGTGTCATGCTACAACTAATCGACTATATTAGGAGATAGAACAGAGTAGTAATTGGCAGAATTATCCACATCAAATTGCACAGGCACACATGTCAGAGTAAACCTAGATAAACATGTAGCTTTAATCCTATCGCCTACGAAATTCCTTCACCATATATCTGAAGTAAATTGTTCATTAACGTCGTCAAATAAAAATATCAATTCAAGTAACTTAAGAAGAAAAAAAATGTATAATAAAACATCAGTGTTATCAAATGGCGGCCATGGCAGGTATGGCTAAGCAGATTTTCAACAAACTGTCATGCTATACTTTTGAAGGATGGTAGTTATGCCATTATGGCGGCGCCACAACGGCCGCTATGGTGGGATTTTGGACTACCGCCACTTACTGCTATCCGCCAACAATAACATTGACTTATATAGAAACTTTCAATGGAAGATGCATAGATATAAATTTCAATAAGGTATAGTTACTAATAATACCCTAGAGATTTAGTTTAAAAGGAAAAAAAAAAAATCAATGATTTTAAAATGACAATAGCTCCATAACACGTGTTTCTATTTAAGAAACTGAAACCACTTATAGGGGTGTGTTGTAAAACACATGCAAGAGAGAGAGAGAGAGAGAGGAGAAGAAGAAAAACAGAAAAAAAAATCAGGAGACATTTGAAACACTTAGGAATTTGTAAATTCAAGAATAAATAGCTATTATAATTAGTCTAAATCATAGTGTATTCATGGCACCACAAATATGACCAACCTCAGCAAGAGTTTTCACTAACTCTGATTCTCTTCCCAAAATCTCTTGTAGATTTGCACATTTTGCAGCTATCATCTTGATCGCCCACCTCCTATCAGTGAGACATCATTTAGAGGTGGTCAGAATATTATGTGATTATAACATGAACATATGTATACTTAGCATATGTTAAAAATAGTACATAATTATTGCTAGTAATAAATAGTGCATAGTTATTGTATTTTAACATGAGCAGGTAAAGCACATCTTATCTGAATACATCAAGAAAGAACGGAATCTAGTTAAACTGGCAAACAAGTGTTAGAAGATAAGTAGACAATCAATTGCTACCTGTGGCTCCAAGCGCGTTCGCTTTTAGGTGAAAAGGATAGAATTAAAGATGATAAGAGTAGTTCATCCATAAACATCGGAAGTAGTTGCTTCTTCGACACAATAATCTTCCTACAAAGGAAAAGAACATACCAACAGCATTGCTAAGTTGCATACAGATAGCAAATAGTTGAGAACAAATACATCGAAACTCTTTTATTGAAAACTAAGCCCCCAAGGAAGGAGCATGGATAGAATTTACATGAAGAAGTGAGATGTTACCTTTATTTCAGTTATTGCATATGCTAAAGACGTTTCAAAACTAAGCAGCACCCACAATGATCAGATAACCCATATACACCACAAATAAGAGGAGGAAATGTTCCATCAAACTAGTCTATGCTATCCCTGTCTGTTTTAATATGATGAGATTCAATAATTAAATGGAGAAAAAATATATCCATGTCAGGTTTAACAAAACATAATAGTTTCAAAACTATACCAATTACATTTAAAGGTAATCCAGATATCAGTGGTTTTGTCATGGAACTAAGTTTTTCCTTTTCTTTTCTTATACCCTTTTCAGGCTAATTACTAATTAGAAGTTTCATTTAATGCCAATACTCCAAATTACTTTGTAACGAAAATTGGAATGATAATAGCTCTTAATCGCTCAATATCCATAGCACCAGAGATATAAAATATAATTGTGTGGAACAAACACAAGTAGACATACGTCATAAAAAGAAAAAAGCTACCTGGAATTCCAAGCAGTGCCAAAATCACAGCTTAATAAAAGAAGTGTTTTGCTATGCTTCATAACTTTCTTTTCCATAATGTCCACGAACAACGCATTTCCATCTAGTTCATCACCTGTTTTTGCTAGAGAGTCGCACGAGATTACATATCGGTTATAAGCATCCATAAATGCATCTCTAGCCGCACGATACAGAGGAACAAGGACAAAGGTGCAGATGCCAAGCTTATGTTCGTGATGCCAAAAAAATTCAGAACGACCATCATCTGGTTGAGGCTTAGTTCCAGAAGATGAAGAACTATTTGCCTCTTCAGTGAGTGCAGCGAATGCAGTAAACTGTATTGGATGAATAAAGCCCACTTCATCACTGGATGCAATAAGTGACAAAAGGATAAAGCATTATAAGTTATGAACAAACAGAATCCAAAATTAATTTTAAGAATTTAACATAATACACAGAAGAAAGAACTCAAATTCAGCATTATTGATAATGAATATTGCACTATACAAACCCGTTAATACACCATGACGATCTAAAATGTGTTTACCTCCAAAACTTTGCACGACTGAACAAAGAAGTGGTAATTCCCCCACTATTTGGCCAATCGGAAGGATTCAAAAATCATTATATCATCACTGAACTAGCTAGAGCATAGGTAAAGATTAGAATAAAGAATATGATGAGTAACTCTACTCAATTACTCACAGTTTAGGGTCGGAATCCAAAATATCTTCCAAACGGCTTAACAGATGAGACGGATTAGAACAAATAGTAGCTTCATCCATTGTAGTGGATGTGTACTGTCTCAGCCCAAAGTAGCCCTATCCATATGCAATTTTCTCCAACTAAAACTTGTGGCGGAGTGTGAAGACTTCCCTAAACAAGGTTGTCCAGAAAACTAGTCAATTCATGGAAAATCGGCATCGGCATCACGTTAAATTGGATACTGCAATTGGAACTTGTTCACTTTGTAGAGCTTGATCATATGGAATCTTCATTTAAATGACTAGTCAATGTTCTTTTTTTTTTTAAACATGAAAAGAAAGAAAATAAAAACTAGAAATGTAATGCCCCATTTAATTGTGGTTTATTTGAGAATTATTTATGATTATTTAGTATTATTATTATTATTATTATTGATATTATTATTATTGTGGTATTATAAATTATTGCTTGTAAATTTGAAAGTCTAAATATTATATGTCTAATTGCTAATTGTATATTTTGATTAATAATATTAGTATTTTAAAAACAATGTATGTATTTAATTTATATTGTCCGGAGTTTTGTTTATTTATCGTGCGTTTGAATCGAAGTTGGGCTCGAGAATATTCGCGTGAGTCGTAATCGAGCCCGAGAATATTCGCGTGAATCGTAATCGAGCTCGAGAATATTCGTTTGAACTGAAATCGAGCCCGTGAGCCGATTTATTTTTGCGAACCGGCCCATGAGCCGATTTAATTGTCACGAACCGAACCCTCGGCCCAAATTTCTCGAACCCGGCTGACCCGCGCCCGAACCGGCCCGTCTGACTCGGCCCTTCCCTCTTTTGCACGTGAGATGGGTGTATGGGATGTCTTGGGCATCAAGAATTTTTTTAAACCTAATGTTACGTATATATATTTTTCCCTTGCTCGGTTTCTCCTCTCAAACGCATTCACGCAGCCTTTCTGGGATCGATCTTTTTTTTTTCTTTCTTTTCCTCGCCTACAGATCACGACCATCATCGTCTCCATCTCCCTTCTCTTTTTCTTTCGGTTCTTGTCTTCCCTGTACGATCACCATCTCATCATCGCCGATCTCACCATCTCCCCCTCTCGTGATCTCTGTTTTTCCCGTCGCCCTCTCACCAGCGACCACCATCGTCCTCCTTCCATCATTTCTCAGCCGTCATCACCATCGCAGAGAATCTATCCGTGCAGCAGCGCCCTCCTCCGCCTGCAACGCCCTCTCCCTGGTGGATCGCTGCACCTCCGACGTCCGCATAGCAGCCATCCGACACCGCCTCCTTCCTCCGTCTGCAACGTTCCGGCGATTTCTGTTCGTCCTTCTAACAGCCCGCGAGCCCCGACGACGTGACCACTTCCGAACGCGATTTTCCGACAACCAGCTCCTCCTCAGCCGTGAGCCACCACAGCGCCACCGCGAGCTCCTCCGGTGACCCTGCTGCACCCTCTCGCAACCGCTGCAGCATCTCCTTCCGGCGAGACGCAAGAATCCGTCGAGCCCCGTTCGTGTACTACGTTCCATTTTTTCGAGTTTTTCCCGAGAACGGTACCTAGTCGAACCCCGTCTCATTAAATCGTATATATTGAATGTCGATATGTGCTTTATTGTCGTAATGTGCTCTTTGCAATTCAATATATATACGATACGAAATTTGTGTGAAAGATATGATTTTATGTGTCGTTTATGTTGTTCGGGATCTCTTCAATTATGAGAAATTGAACGAGACCTCGAAAATCGTGTAAGTCAGTGGATATTGGAACGATGTCGAGTCCTTGGCCTTATGGGAAGGCCTCGGACGAGAAATTTCATGTTACGAATTAATTGATAAGATGTCGAGCATATATATCGCTGTTTTGGTGTTTGAATTTTTAAAAATAGCTCGCTGCTCGAAACGATTTGAAAGTTTGAGGGTGATGCTGTCTGTTCATTACCAGCTTTATGTAAAATTTTCGTGATTTTTAGAAACCTGTAGCTATTTTTAATAATTATAATGAAATCTGATCAGAATAGTGTTAATTGCATAATAAATTCATTCGTGAACCAAATGAGCTGAAATTCGAATATGTCATGCCTTGTGACTTTTATATGTTGTGTTAAAGTTTTAGAATTTTTGGACTTGATTTGATGTGGTTAATAATTTATTTATCGAATCTGCTGAGCATTGTTTGAATTTTTATAAATTGGTTATTTCGTGAAAAATTCTAAAATTTTACTGAGATGCCTATTTTATGTGTTGAATCATGCTTTTAAAAGATGGGAATTTTTTGAGTCCATTTTGATTCGGTTTTATTAAAATTCGATAAACTGCTGAATCTCGTATGAATTTTTTAAAAATAGTAGCAGTCAATATTCAGGGCTGAGATTCTTATACATGGACTTAAGCATTCTGTATGTTGTTGTGTTAAATTTACAAGTTCTGATTCGTTCATTAAGTTCAAGTATGAATTGATGCTCCCATTCTGTTGATATCTTGTTCGAATTTTATAAAATAGTGCATTTCGAGTTTGAAGCTGGAAATTTGTGGTATTTCATGTTTCTGGGAGATGTAATTTTTTGTAAAATTTCAGAGCTTAAGTCGTAGGGTAGCTTGACCATCTATTTTCATGTGATTAATGATTGCTATTTTCGAAACATGATTTTGAAATGAAAGTTGGGAATCGACTTGCTTTTCGTTTTGATGTAAGTTTGACTTGGTCAATCCTTGGATGGATTTATGTGAACTCCCTTATGTGGTTTGGTCGTGTTTAGTGCCGAGTCTTAGTGTTCCAACATCCACAGGACTTCACGAACTACTTAGTCGAAACAAGTTCGACTAGATCTGTTTTGTGATTTCCGATTTAAGTCAAGATGGATATTGATTGTAGGATCTTGACATAATGTAGGTGTCTAGAGGTGTTGACCTCGCCCCATTTCGAGATTTGTGACTTTGAAGCTGTTGCTGCTATCAGGTGGGTACATTTATGATGTATTCCATATTTATTGCACTTATTATTTCGTGTAATATTTCTTTGAAAATTTTTGTATGCATGAGAACTCTAGTCTAAGTGTCTCGAACGCTAGTGCCTTGATGAATGCGAAAGCAGTAAGAGGTCGCCTGCCCGTCGTATCTAGGAGGACGCCCCATGCCGTCGTATTCGGAAGGGGAAAAACATCTCTGTTGTCTCCTGGAAAGGATCCTACGAACCGTTGTACCCGAGGGTGGGAAGGTTTCTAGTTACAACCATGTCGTTGTATCCGGAAGGTTGTTGTATGTACATAGGAGGTTTGCGATAGGGTTGGGTAAGGGGTTTAGGCTATGAATTTTGTGCATACCGATACTGATATTGTTTTACCGTGGTACTGCTTTTAAAAATAATTATACGAGATAACCGTGCGATAATGGTGAGCTTGTTGGTTGCTCGCCCCCATTATTTTCTTTGTTGTCTTCTCTCTTCCTTTGTTCTTAGATTGAGACGAGGTGGAGGCGGTGGCGTAGGACGAGCGAGATGGTGGTCATTATGTGTTGAAATCTTATGCTTCCGCATGAACTTGTTATTTATTTATTTGCTATCGTACTTTGGATTATTTATTTCGTCATTTTTGAACTATGTTGAATTTCGTTTGAACCTTGATTTCATGCTAGTCGTTTGGGAATGATTTTGAAATTTATGATTATTGAGATTGTTATTTTGATAGCTTGAGCATGTGTAGGTTCATTGAATTGATTGATTGGGTGTGTTTATTTGTTGTGGTTAGTAAGTAGCGCCCGTTTCTCGATAAATGTTTTAACTTGGATTTAAAAAAAAAAAATAAGTCAGATTTTTATTAAATAAATTCAGTAAATTCTTTAAAATAAAACGGGGCGTTACAGTTTGGTATCAGAGCCAGTCTTGCTTTTCTGTAGATTACTTGTAAATGTAATTGGTATAGTTTTGAAGCTATTATCTTTTGTTAAACCTGACCGGATATATTTTTTCTCCACTTAATTATTGAATCTCATCATAATAAAATAGACAAGGACAGGGATAGCATAGACTAGTTTGATGGAACATTTCCTCCTCTTGTTTGTCCTCTTGTTTGTGGTGTATAAGGGTTATCTGATCATTGTGGGTGCTGCTTAGTTTTGAAATGTCTTTAGCATATGCAATAACTGAAATAAAGGTAACATCTCACTTTTTCATGTAAATTCTATCCACGCTCCTTCCTTGGGGGCTTAGTTTTCAATAAAAGAGTTTCGATGTTGTATTTGTTCTCAACTACTTCCTATCAATCTGCAACTTAGCAATGTTGTTGGTATGTTCTTTTCCTTTGTAGCAAGATTATCGTGTCGAAGAAGCAACTACTTCCAATGTTTATGGATGAACTACTCTTATCAACTTTAATTCTATCCTTTTCACCAAGAAGCGAACGTGCTTGGAGCCACAGGTAGCAATTGATTGTCTACTTATCTTCTAACACTTGGTTTACTTTGCCACTTTAACTTGATTCCGTTCTTTCTTGATGTATTCAGATAAGATGTGTTTTACCTGCTCATGTTAAAATAAAATAACTATGCACTATTTGTTACTAGCAATAATTATGCACTATTTTTAACCTATGCTAAGTATACTATACATATGTTCATGTTATAATCACATAATATTATGAGCACCTCTAAATGATGTCTCACCGATAGGAGGTGGGCGATCAAGATGATAGCTGCAAAATGTGCAAATCTACAAGAGATTTTCCCTTTTGGGAAGAGAATCAGAGTCAGAGAAAACTCTTGCCAAGGTTGGTCAGAATTGTGGTGCCATGAATACACCATGATTTAGACTAATTATAATAGCTATTATTCTTGAATTTACAAATTCCTAAATGTTCCAAATGTCTCCTTGATTTTTTTTTCTTTTTTTCTTCTCTCTCTCTCTCTCTCTCTCTCTTGCATGTGTTTTACAACACAGCCCTATAAGTGGTTTCAATTTCTTAAATAGAAACACGTGTTATGGAGTTATTGTCATTTTAAAATCATTGATTATTTTAGCTAATAATTCATACCTAGTTTGATAGAATTTATGTATTTCTGATAGTCTGTCTTTGAATACCATTTTCTAAAATTTTTAGTTTTTTTAAAATATCTAGTTTAATAGATGTTAAAAGATTATTTCTAATCTTTTTAATTCAACATATTTATCACACCTTAAGGGTAATTTCATGCTATTTTCAAGGTTATTAAAAACTTTGTCAAAAAATTCTGAGTTCATACATTTCTTCTAAAATTTGAATTCCTTCTCTGGTTATTTTTGGTAAAACTAGCTGATAAGCTAGCTTATAGCTTATTAGTAATTTTAGAGCTTATAGCTTATAGCTTATGACTTATAGCTGAAAAGCTAGCTTATATGATAAAAGTGTTTGGTAAAATAAGCTGATAAGCTAGCTGAAATAAAAATTTCAACGAGCTTATTTGAAAACCTACCAAATGAAGCTTACCAAATAAGCTCGAGCTTTTTAAATAAGCTCGTCCTACCAAACGGAGCTTATTTAAAAACAGGGAGCTTATAAGCTAATCAAATAAACTATAAGCTAGCTTATTGGTATACCAAACATAGCCTATGTTTGAAATGATTGGTCCACCATAGCTTCCTGCTTTTCTTCTCAAATTCCAAACACCTTGCTCTAAGTCGTCTTACAGCCCTTCACGTCTTACTCCGACGAGCGGTTGTGTCTTCATGAATCTTCAGAGAAATCTTAGTCTACGTTATTGGTCCTTTTGAACTCTTTTTCTTACGAAGTTAGATAACTAAGCTCGTAACTTATTTGAACTAGTTTTTCAAAACTTAAAACTTCTTTTATTGAATATTAAAAAGTGTTTACAGAATTTGATGAGTTTTCTGAAGATGAGGGATCGATGTCTTACACACTCCATTGACACCTCCTTATATAGAAACTAAAAATGCGTAAATTCTTGGAGTTCGGCACATGTCACCGTCTCACCAAACGCATTTTGAAAAGAGGACGAAAAGCAAAAACTCTCCACATGAGTTTGTCTGTTACATTATTACATAGTGGTAGGGTCTTAAGCTATTAAGAGTCACATGGCATGGCTGGCAGACTTCCTTCTTTTATTGTGGTATGGTCTATGGCAATTAGCGTGCACGAGCTATTTTCTTCTTTTTCCAAAGTGGTAGGGTCCTCAACATGTTTTTTTTTTTTTTCTTGTTGGGCTCTCTTTTTTCATTAGCGTCGACGACCTTCTGCACCATTTTTAGTTATTTCCTGGTGTCTTTCTTTCTCCTCATTCTGCACCATTTGCTTTGTTCAAAAATTCTATGGAGCCATCGGATAGTTTTCTTATGGAGTCATCCACCACTTAATATATTGACACCTGTCCAAATTGAATTTATTGTAGGACACGTGTCAATGCACTATTGCAGAATAAGTGTGGATGGCTCCATAAGTCGAGCCATCCGATGGCTCCACAGCAAAGCAAAACTATTGATTTGTTTCTTCTGTGGCATGGATCTGAAGAATGAGATTGTCCTACCAATTCTAGACTATTGCCAAGTCTTGTTTGTTTGTTGAAATTACTAACCAGAAGAATATTTGGGCTGCAATAATTGGCTTGATGAATTTATTTTTTCTAATATTTTCGAGATAAAATAAATTCTATATGCTCTTTCTAATTTCAGCTCTTCATCTGTCAAATGGGGTTTTTCTTGTACTAGTGGTACTGGTGTTTTCATTTCCTTCTTGTACTAGTGGTACTGGTGTTTTCATTTCTATTGCTGCAGATACCCCAACATGAATATAGTGATATACTCGATATTATTTTTCTTCGTCCTAGTTTGGTATTGAACTCCAGATCTTGACAAAGATTGATTCGTGACTTTCACAAATTCTGCATTTTTTCATGTACCTCGCCTGTTTGATTTTGGGAAAATAGGACAACTCCCTTAGATTGCTCTCTGGGTAGAGGGTATCAATGAATCCTCCAAGGAACACGTCTCTTGTTATATCAGGTGTAACTCCTGATAGCAGAATTGCTTTAATCAGTTGGTTCCTTGCTCTTAATGTTCATCTGTGTGATTGAATCTAAGTACCTCCAAGACATACATTTTGGGATAATTGAAATCCCTATCACCTCATGAGATTATAAATTTTCTAACTTAAGTACCAATTCAATTAGGTCAATTTGCTTGTCGGCATTTTCTTGCTAATCAGAAACACTTACCCACCTCCACTTACTAATCATGCAAATAACCCATTCAACCTAACAATACTTAAACCAGTGGCAGCTCAACAAATAAAGATCTCTTACATTAGCATCCTGACACTATCAACAAACTGAAGCTTAGCATCACACTCGGATATCAATAAAACTTTTTGCTTAACTCCTTATAAATGCATGCTATTTTTCTTTTTAAACCTTATACATTCTTTAACATGAACTTTAAACTCTTAAGCATGAGTTATATGCATTTTTCAGAATCTCAACATGCAGTTACCAATAAAAAGGATCAGTAAGGCTTAGGCTTAATAATTCACAGCAAAAGCTAAACTATTTTCTTCTTACATTATTTTGATAGACATTTTAGCATGCTTTAATTCTCTTCCTTCTTACTGAATTTCAAGCTCATGAAAATACCATGTATGACCTAAGGAATATGCTATTAATACCAATTTAGTTTTGAATATGGAATCAGAATATTCAATAAATGGGTCAATAAACTTTCCTCACATGCTTAATAAATATCATGACAGAAAAAGGTAATAAAAGAGCCCATAAAAACACATAAGAAAACAAGGCAAAACTAATCTCATACTTCTCTTACCCTCTTGAATTTTAATAAACTCTTTTACCGACATCTTAAAAGCATGTCAACATGAATTTTGTAACGGCCACTTTATGAAAGCAATTGCTAGAATTACAACAAGCATCTCCAACGCATCTATTCCAGTTATCCGTCTCTTTTCCTTTAAACTTATTAAATCTTAAACCTTACTAACATATGGATTCAGATGACATTTTCCCTCCTTGAGGCTCAGCTAAACACAACCAGAACAGGGCATAAACTCGAATCCTTCACCATTCATTTACTTACAATCTTATTAATCTTCATAAATTCATAACATACATGATAAGTCTCTTCCTTTGCATTTTCAATTTAATTAAATCTTTTCATGCTTTAATTTTCTCTTATTAATTGAATTTTTCAAACTCAATAGCTCGGCCATAAAAGAGGTAAAATCGGGTTCAGCCAAAAATACCTTTTCTCGGCTAAATAAGAAATGGAGAAGAAGGGCTCGGGTCTCGGTTTTTCTCGGTTCCCTCCGTTTGACTTGCTGTGATGAAGACCGGCCGCTGCTGGTGGTCCTCTCCGGTTAGGGACTCTTCTCAGCCTCGTATTTCCGCTCGCTGCTGGTGGCCCTCAGTTGCAAAAAGGGTCGCCGACGGGGCTACTCAATTCTTGTGAGTTTCTGAAGGGTGTAATGTGGGGGTGACGGCTTCAGCTGAAATGGGGCTTAAATATGGAAGATACTTGGCTGCTTGGAGGCTTAACCGTGAGGGATAAGAGGGGCCTTTGAATTTGTATAGTGAAGGCTAGGAATTTTAATACTTAGGAATTTGCCAGAAGATGTAGAGGAGATGAATTGTGGGCTAATGGATGGTGTTGAAGATGATCTATATCTATCTATCTATAAGAGGTTGTTGGTAAAATCATTTTTAGAACTTTGATCAAATAAATATAATGTTTGATTTACTATCTATAGATATTTTACAAAAACATTACAACCACAAAAAAAACCGAATGGAAAATGTTGTTTAAAAATGCTTAAAAGATTTACCCCATAATGAATATTAGTTGATCAACTCCCGTTTAATTTGCTAATACAAATCATTTGTCATTTTCACTCCAACAAGGTAACGGTATGTCTCCATATTTTTCAATTTCACTCCGACAAGGTAACAGTATATCTCCATATGCGTGTTCTATGCTATATTATTTCTTTTTTGTATTATTTTGACAAAATATATATTAATAAATATTATGAACTTTAAAATATAATTTTAAAAATGTATTAATTTTTTTGAATTTTATGAATACTAGATACATGTTTTAGTAAATAAAATAATCCTTATATAAATATTGTTATATTAATTTAAATTTTTATGTTTATTAATTGTATGATTATAATGTAAATAATTAAATGTGTGTAAAATAATATATCTAATTTAGTTATATGTTGATATTAAAAAAAAAAACTATCTATCTATAGATATAAAAAAGTTTGATTATTTTTTAAATATTAACTATTTCCCTCCAAAAAAAAAAATCTATTTACTATTTTAGGAAATGAATTTAATAATTTATGGTGTATATCAGATGATCACTTATGGAAATTGCGGCTCATTATTTAAGGAAGTAATTAAACTATATTTTAAGATACCTTAATTACTCAAATCATGTGAATTAATTGATATATGGTATAAAGTGGACGAATTTATTTTTGGTGTTGATGATTGTTTCTATAGTAAATAAATTAATCAATATATGGTATAAAGTGAGATAATTTATTTAGGTGATTTTATGACTGTTTTTTTTTTGTAGGAAATTTGTTGAAAACTTAATCAATATACGGTGTATTTTATGTAATGCGCATACCAATATATTGGTTTTTAGGCGTGAGTTCAATTTTTCGTATGAAATTAATATAATAAAATTACCGTAACTCCGACAAAATATTATGAACTGATATTTTGATATAATGTGCGTGTATCGATATAGAAAAAGCTCTGATCAATTTCTTTTTGTATAATTAGTGAGTCTCGATTTAATTCATTTACTGTTATGACATTTCAAATATTTTTTTGTGTGAAACGCATTGTTCATTTTTTTTAGCATGATAAGGAGCGTCGATTTTCTTGGCATAAAAAATCTTATGACTGATTGTTTTTACTCAACTACTTAAATATTTCGATTTGAATATTTTATATAAAAATAAATTTATCTTAATTAATGAAACAATATAAGTTTTATATTTATACTCATTATTCACATAGATTTTTAAGTATAAAAGAGTTAACGAGCTAGCAGTAGAACAAGCGCACCAATGTTTGCGTTACTCAAGCCGACATTCTCGCTTCCGCTTCGTCCACTGCCGCTCGCGTGGAGGCTTCCCTCTAAGGCGGAACGCTCCCCTACCGATGTATTTCTACATCCCACAGCTTCGGCAGATCGCTTAGCCCCGTTCATCTTCGGCGCATAAAATTTTACCAAAATAATTATTTTATGAAATCACGTTATAGTCAAATTGAATTTTTGAATAAAAAATTTGAAATAACAAATATTTTGAAATGAATATAATGTAATTTATTATCAGTTATGTGCAACGCGCGGGTTGTGTTCTAATTTTAAATAGACGTTTTTATGTAATTTTTCATAATTTAAATTTTATATAATATTTTCAATAAATTAATATAGGTACATTGTATTAATATTGATTCCATGCTTTTAATTTATAAATATTATTTAATGAAATTTTTTAATTTATAAATACTAATGAATATCTCTTCTCCGTGCATCGCACGGAATTCGTACTAGTATATCTAAAAAAGGTTGATGTAAAAATCCCTTTTTAGAAACCTAAAAATAATTGAGTTGACTTTTGACTTTCTATTTATGTATTTTACTTTAAAATCGGAAGAAAAATCGTGAAAAGGCAGTGGATATTTCGTTAATTTAGCATGAAATTTGCGTTAATTAAGCAAATGGATATTCTCCTTAATAATGGTGATATTTCCGTTAATTAAGCATGTGAAATTGATTGTCCGTTGCAAAAATTATGGGACTTACTATCTATCCAAATACAATCCATAACTATCTTATCACTTTTGGTTAATAAAAAATATGTGAAATTGATTGTCCGTTGCAAAAATCATGGGACTCACTATCTATCCAAATACAATCCATAATTATCTTATCACTTTTGGTTAATAAAAAATTGTATAAAAGGATATTCACTACCACATTACAACTCATCATTCACGAGTTCAGAGAAAAAAAAAATACAGAGAATAATTTTTCATCGCATATACAATATAATGCTTCCAGGCTGGGGTACACTTGATTCCGTTAACAAAAGAAACAAACTTTTTTTGCGTCTAAGAGCACCCCGCATTATTGAAACCCATCACGAACGGGCATTATTGAAACCCAGGGCAAGCGTGTGGGCTGCGTGAGATAGGGTTTTGGTGCAGGGACTTGGTTCCGAAAATTTGATATCTTTTAGGGGTTGATTTACAATTTCTAGAACTTTTGTTTATTTCAATTTGACCCCTGGGGTCAATGTGAAAATTCGAAACTGGCCTGGGTTCAATTCGCAATTTCAGAACTGTCATTTAATTGCAATTTGACCCTGTGGCAAATCTGTAATTTCTGAAAACTGTTAAGGCATGTTTGGCTTTTGCAAAATTCAGATTTTTTTGAAAAATCTTAAATAATGGTTATTTTTGCTTGTTTCAAATTTCTGAAAAATCCCTAAAATTAAAATTAACCTTTGGGGTATATTTCAAACTAAAAATTATTGTCAAATGACTATTAAATATTTTTGAAATATTTAATGAACGAACAAAATGAAGCTTCGAGCTTGTTTAATAATTCAAAATTTTTGAAATTTTGATGACCATTTTAGCACATTATTTTGATCCATGAATTTGCTTGGCTTATGTATTTTGAATACATCATTGTTATGTGTGTTTAGAACCACATAAATGCATGAGTAATTATATTACTTACTTGTATGTATTTTGAATACATACATTAGTAATCAAATTACTTGTATGTATTTTGAATACATATTGTTATCTTGCGTTTGGAATATTATAAATGCATGATAATTGGATTATTTGCTCTTATTTGTCTAGCTGAAATAAATTAAATAGTTTATTTATTTTAGTTAGCGTCCGCGATTATATTGTCTGGGTAGGCGGCGCCCAGTATTTGTCGGACCATGTTATATTATGCTCGGGTATGCGGCGCCCGATATGTGTTATTTGTTGGATCTTGTTTGAATATTGGATATATAATACCCCGTTAAAATGTTCCCCTAATAAAAATATAAGTCTCATCTTGGATGCATGACGTCACCCATCACAATTGAATGAGTGCAAAAACCTCTTCGTCCAAAAGTATTTACACCCTAGTGTTTGCTTAGGTCTACGAGGCTCAGACTCATTCATAGATACATATGTTTGTGATCGTGTGATGGTTTTGACTTACTTAGCTAATTCTTGTCGCCCTAGCGTCAGAATGATCTAAGGACGTCGATAAATTTGATTTGATCAACCAAGAGTTGTAATTGTTTATAATTGGTTTAGAGACCTACTACTACATCCATTATAGTGATCAGCCCTAGCTGGGACTATGATAGGATGGATGTGGATCTTGGCTCACTATGACTATATTTGATATGAGTTCGTACTCTTCTGGAGGGGTCATAGAGTATGTGAAAATAGTGGGAGCTAAATTAATTAAAAGTCCTGTTAATTTAGTTAACAAATGTGATCAAGTTGTTTTATATTCCTGTTTTATATGTCTCTCTCGGTTGAATAGAATTTCGAATTTATCATTGAAATGTATGATGGAAATGAATAAGTTGACTGGACTGAATTATCTAGATTGACTGCACCCTTGGTGGTGGTTGTTGTGGTAAAAACGAGTTGAATATGTGTTTGACACAAAATGTGCCATCGTACCTAATAAGACTTTCTTTGGGTATTATGCGTTTGACCATGATACCCATAAGAAGTATTAGGATGATAAAATTTCAGTGCAATGTGTCGTGTTGTTCTCTATGTCAACTAGGTTGGAGAGACAATGTGATAAGATTAATCCCAATGAGATGTTAGAGCATTTAAAGAGACTTATGACCTTAAGTCTCAACCTTGGAGTTTGAACTATTAGGGAAATCTCTTCAAATGCAGACTACATGATGGGATAAAGTCTTTGTGCATGTCGTGGAGATGATTTGACTGATTGGGAGTCTGACTTCGTTTGAATGAAGCTCCCAGATCACGTCACTGTGAATATCATCTTGCAATCGCTCCAGTTTCATATTATAACTTCATTGTGAATTTTCATATAAAATGATACGAGGACAACGGTGCCTTAGTTGCACAACATGCTCAAGACTTACAATTCTTTCACTCTTAGGAAATGTTGTACTCATGGTGAGTTCTTCTCCTAAATCTTACCAAGGGTAAGAGTAAGTAGAAAAGAGGCTGAAATTGTTTCTAGGCCTACAACTTATAAGTCTAAGGAAAGGATGAACAAAAGCTGAAATTGTTCAATGATGTATTTTCTACAAAGAAAATAGTGTTGGAAGAGATGTTGTATGTGTTTCAAGGCACAGGGTGTTGCGAACACTGCATAGAATTTGTTTGTTTGAACAAAAGTTTAAAGTAATACGAAAATTCTCCATTTTCTTATGGCATTATAGATTTGGTCACATTAATGAGACAATGTTGAGTACATTAGATTACTTAACACCATGTGACTTTTAGTAACATGGAATTTGTGGATTTTGTCTTAAATGAAATGATGACCAATAAGTCATTTTCTTGGAAAGAGACAAAAGCCAAAGAATGTTTGAGTTGGTCTACATTGTTGCATGTTGACCTTCCGAAACTCAACTCAGGAGAGGTTTTTTCGTACTCCATCATCTATACTAATGAGTTTTAAGGTTGAGCAATGTGTGTCTTATGGAACACAAATCGAAGACTTAGAAAATTCAAGAAGTATAAGTTTGGAGTAGAGAAACAACATAACTAAAGTATCTTTTCGATTTGATCGAGAAGAAGAATACTTGAGTATGAAGTTTCTTTATTACTTGAAATTTCATGGAGTCCAAATTGTAATGATACCTCCTAAGACTCATTTGGTGAAGTCTTCGAAAGGAGCAATCGAACATATTAGATATGGTTAGATCCATGTTAATTTTCACCACTCTTCCATATATCATTGAGGTTATGCCTTATTGAATTCGATTTACATTTTGAATAGAGTTCCATTGAAATCAGTTATAAAGACGTCATATGAATCATGACGTGGAAAGAGGCCTTGTCTTCAATATATGTGAACCTGGGGTTTGTCTGGCATATGTGAAGAAACTTTTAACTGATAAATTGGAATCTAAAAGTGAGAAATGTTATTTTGTAGGCTATCCAAAGAAAACACGAGGATACTAATTCTATTTTCCTGGGGAACATAGAGTAATTGTCTTTAGATAGACGATGTTTCTAGAAGAATATTATTTCTTCAAAGAACAAGGTCGTGTTGTGATAGAACTTGAAAAGTTCAAGAAATTCAAAATAACATTGAGGTTCAAGAATTGTTGATTGATATTGTTAAAGATTTGAAGGGAGGTATTGGTGATTCCCTAAATAGAAATTTGTCATTTGATGGACAACTTCTAGCTAGTGGGAGTAATATGGGTGAAACTGCAGAAATGCAGCACACTCATATACAACCAATACCTAATGGCTTGGACGCCGTTCATTTTCAATTAATGCATGAAAGTGTGATTTTGAGAACCCTCAAATTGTTGAACATATCAACATACAAGAACTTCTTCACAATCAAAATGTACAACCACAAACGCAAAATATTGAACTCCGTAGGTTGACTAGAACTCGTCGTGAACCAATTAGATTGTGTCTCCTCTTGGAGGATCACGACGACATAACGATTCCTAACGAAGATGATCTCAGGACCTACACTGAGTTTATGTAAGACATGGACTCAGGGAGGTGGCTTGATGCCATAAAATCATAAATGGACTCGATGTACTCGAATCAAGTTCAGAATTTGGTTGACTTGCCAATTAGGGTTAGACCTATTAGATGCAAATGAGTTTTCAAAAGAAAACAGATGCAAAGGGCAAAGTACAAATCTATAACGCAAGATTGGTTGATAAAGGTTATAGTCAATGTGGAAACATTGACTATGATGAGACCTTTTCACCAAGTGCCAAGATTAAGTCCATTTAGATTTTACTTGCAATAACTGCATACTATGACTATGATATTTGATAGATGGATGTTAAAATCATTTTTGAAGGATGTATATATGATACAACCTAAAGGTTTTATATCCAAGTCATATTCAAATTAGTATGCGAGTTACAAAGGTCCAATAGTGGACTTAAGCAAGCCTCTGGGAGCTTAAACGTCTGTTTCTACAAAGTTACATAATTGTTTGGCTTTGTGAAAAGTAAGAAGGATCTATGCGTTTATAGTAAACGTAATGAGGATAATATTATTTTTATCATATATGTATGTGACATGTTGATAATGAAATGATGTTCCTCACCTGCAGTCCATGAAAGATTGATTATCAAGTACCTTCATTGTGAAGGATTTGGGTGAAACTTGCTATACTCTTGAAATTAGGATCTATCGAGATAGACATAATAGAGTGTTAGAGTTTTCACGGTCCACGTGTATAGTCAAGGTACTGAAATGTTTCTCCATGGAAAATTCTAACAAAAGGGAATATTCCAATGGTCATGACATCAAGTTGGCAAAGAAAGATTGTCTTTCCGTTGATGCCAAACTTGAGCGCATGAAGAAGATCTCATATGCTTATGCGATGCAATGGAGTCTATCATGCATGTTATGACATGTACGAGGTCTATATGGCTATACACTTAGTATCACTTGCAGATTCCAATAAAATTCTAGGGAGATGCATTGGAAGACTGCTAAGACTATTCTTTAGTACATTAGATGGACTAAAGAATATATTTTATTCTATAGTTGGAATAATAGTTTAATAGTCTTACATTCATTTCAATGATGAGGCAGTGAGTTGGAATAATTCCAAGCAATAAACCACTGGGAATTCAACCGCAAAGGCCAAGTACATTGTTGCATTAAAAGCCTATGGAGGCTGTTTGGATACATGAGTTCTTAAATGAACTAGGGGTAGTTCCAAGTGCCATTTATCTAATATCTACATATTATGATAAAACGGTGCGATTGCACGGGCAAAGGAACCAAGATCCAACAACAAAATAAACATGTACAAAGGCGCTATCATTTATTTAGAGATAATTGATAGAGGAGAAATAAGTTAGAACGTGTTCAAACTGAACATTACTTGAATGGTTCGTTCACCAAACCATTGTGCATAGTTGAGCACAATAGTCATTTTAAGAAAATGTGTATTAGATACATTGGTGATTGCCTCTAGTTCAAGTGCGAGATTGTTGGTATATGTGTCCTAGAGACAATCTTTTTGAGGACATATATACATGATCACATTAATAATTATATTGGATTATAATTATGGTATTGTAATTAATTAAATAATTATTTGGTTGTTTGCAATTTATTAATTAATTGCTCCCTTGAGTTGATATTGTCATTAACAGAGTGAGATGTTAATTGATAAAGTATAACTCTCAAATCGCCTCAATTGATGATCATTAAGAAAGGGATATTAATGATACACGATAGATTGACATGTGGTCTGCATCACATTTTTAGAGAATATAGTATGTCTCACTGCTATGAATAATTAATTAATTGCTCCCTTGAGTTGATACTGTCATTAACAGAGTGAGATGTTAATTGATAAAGTATAACTCTCAAATCGCCTCAATCGATGATCATTAAGAAAGGGATATTAATGATACGCGATAGATTGACATGTGGTCTGCATCACATTCTTAGAGAATATAGTATGTCTCACTGCTATGAATAATTGTTATTCGTGATGGACACATGGATACTTTGGAGAGTATTGGCATACCCTACCGATAAACCATTTGTTTACGTGTCTATGGGAGTATCGGTGTGTGGAATGGTGTAATAGTCCTTTGACTTGAGGTCAATACGCAATTCATCTATAGAGTGATTTACTTAGACTAGTCCAAAGCTTACGCCCTTATGGGTAGATACGGGCTTGTGTTGGGTTGGTCACGATATACATGGAATTGGTAGTTGAGCCAAGATAGGATTCATTCCTCGAATATAGTTTCGAGAGAACACTCATTTTCTTTATACTGGGTTGATAAAGTCACTGGCCAATGCACGTGATTATATTTGAAATGGTGTTCAGATATAATTGATAAAATCAACCAGTGATATGAGATAAAATGATTAAGTTGTTTGGATAGACACACGTTCAAATCCTAAGCTTAATCGAGTGGTTCGTGAATGAAGGGACCGTATCACTATTGAGTTCTACACGAAAGGTTTGTTTGCTTGTCCATGTAAACGTACTTCATATTTTGAGTTCGTCCTTCGACACAGTCTAGGAGTTTCGTAAGGATCATAAATTAGATTTATGTCAATATATGAAGGCCTATAGGGTCACACAATAAGCAATCAGTTTTCCGGCTAAGAGTGAATCAAGAGTATTAAATATTCAATTGGATTGAAATATTTATTTTTGAGTAATGAGATTATTTTCTATTTGATGGAAAAATATTTAATTAAGTTAAATTGGATTTACACTTAATTAAATTATTAATTGAAAAATAATTAATTAAGTTAAATTAGATTTATACTCAATAAAATTATTAATTGGATTATGTCCAATTAGCTATTGGGCTATAGGGTTTTCTAAGGCCCATATGACTAGGTTTGACCTAATTATAAATATCTCACTGCAAAGGAACCAAGATCCAACAATCGCAATAAGCATGTACCAAGGCGCTATCACTTGATTAGATAGATAGTTGATAGAGGAGAAATAAAGATTCAGACTGAACACAACTTGGCTGACCCGTTCACCAAACCATTGTGCATAGCAAAACACAATAATCATTTTGAGAATTTGGGTATTAGATACATTGGTGATTGACTCTAGTTCAAGTGGGAGATTGTTAGTATATGTGTCCTAGAGACAATCAATTTTGGGACAAATGTACTTGATCACATTCATATTATATTTGATGATATTTATGGTTTTGCATTAATTGATGAATTCTTTTGATTGTCTGTAATTTATTAATTAATGGCTCCCTTGAGTTAATACTGTCATTAACAGAGTGAGATGTTAATTGATAGAGTATAACTCTTAAATTACCTCAATCGATGATCATTAAGAAAAGGGATATTGATGATACGTGATAGATTGACATGTGGTCTGCATCACATTCTTTGAGAATATAGTATGTCTCACTACTATGAATAATTGTTATTCGTGATGGACACATGGATACTTTGGAGAGTATTGGTATACCCTACCGATAAACCATTTGTTTATGTGTCTATGGGAGTATCGGTGTGTGGAATGGTGTAATAGTCCTTTGACTTGAGGTCAATATGCAATTCATGTATAGAGTGATTTACTTAGACCTAGTCCAAAGCTTACGCCCTTATGGGTAGATACGGGCTTGTGTTGGGTAGGTCACGATATACATGGAATTTGTAGTTGAGCCAAGATAGGATTCATTCCTCGAATATAGTTTTGAGAGAACACTCGGTTTCTCTACACTGGGTTGATAAAGTCATTGGCCAATGCACGTGATTATATTTGAAATGATGTTCAAATATAATTAATTGAAATCAACCAGTAAGATGAGATAAAATGATTAAGCTGTTTGGATAGACACATGTTCAAGTCTTAAGCTTAATCGAGTGGGTCGTGAATGAAGGGACCGTATCACTATTGAATTCCACACCAAAGGTTTGTTTGCTTTGTCTATGTAAACGTACTTCATATTTTGAGTTCGTCATTCGACGCAGTCTAAGAGTTTCGTGAGGAACATAAATCGGATTTATGTCAATATATGAAAGCCTATAGGGTCACACAATATGCAATCCATTTTCCGTCTAATAGTGAATCGGGAGTGTTAAATATTCAATTAGATTGGAATATTTAATTTTAGTAATGAAATTATTTTCTATTAGATAGAAAATATATAATTAAGTTTAATTGGACTTAGACTTAATTATATCATTAATTGGATTAGATCCAATTGCCTATTGGGCTATAGGTTATCCTAAAGCCCATATAATTAGGTTTAGCCTAATTATAAATAGGCGGTTATCTCATATCAGATTAAGAGATCAGATAATTGAGATATGCCGTAAAAAACACAAAAACTCTCTTTGCTTTCTGACTGAGGATTCCTAGCATCTTCATTGGAAAGGATTCACTGCGTTGGATCGTGCACCGGGATCTGGGTTGCGTGGATACCATAGTTGAAGGCAAAGCTTAAACTGTAAGTTCTCGCAGATCTATGATCAAATCGAATAGCTATAGCCGGATCTTCATTGTTGGTAAGAAAATTTTTAAAATTCCGCTGCGTGTGCGATTGCGGGAGAGCTGTAACGCATTCCATATATTGTTTCATGATGAACAGGTAATATTTACCTTTGTTATTTCAATTTTATATAATTTAGAAAATTATTTTAATTAATATTTATAAATTTGTATCGTAAGGTGCTTTCATTAAATGCATAATACGTTATCCAAATATGAGAGCAACAAACTTTATATAAACTGAGAGCAGTCTAATTTTTGTAAAATATGTAAACTTTAAACGTGTTTTTATATATAAAATTGTATATACTTTTAAACATGTTAGTTGGGCAAACTTTAAGGATATATATATGTGTGTATGCTAACTTTAAGTATATATATTTTTCTTATAAAATAGTCTAGACAGAATTGAGGTAATTTCACATTTTTCGATAATAATATAAAATATTTTAATACTTTCACATATGTTATATAATAGTCTACGTATTCTTAATGTCTTTTGGTTGTAACATTGTTAACACATATAATATTAGATACTTTTAAACATATTTAGATAATTTTTTTACTCATTCTTTAATATCTATGTGCATAAAAAGAGAATAAGATTTATAAAAGATTTTCCGGCAATATACTAAATGTTAGATAAAAAATCTCATTTTATTTGTTATATAATATTTCGAGTTGCATTAATTTTGATTTGTATGTGTAAACTTGATAAATTAAGCGTATGAAAAGGAGCGTACGAATTACTGTAAGGATTTAAAAAATAAAAAATAAATCTAATTTTTTAATACTTTCTACTAACTTCTAAACGAATATGTCATAACTCGTCATAATTTTCCCACATCATGTCAATATTAATTTTATATATACTAGGTAAAAGGTAAATCATTATCTCAATATTTATTCTATATATTCTAAGTAAATCTTCTCATCTATCTCAACGGTCCGCAGGTAGTATTTCACACTTTTCTATTCATAATCAAAAATATCAAAGCTTCACAAATTTTACTTCACAAAGAAAGCGTTCAATAATTTATATTTTTTTCCCTTCTTTGCAATCCATTTATTTTTGTTACATATATATAAATTATATTATTTTTAATATTTCACACGTTAAACATTTCAGGAAAATATACCATCCCGTGCATCGCACGGGCTACGCGCTAGTTAAGGTGAAACGAGGATGGTGATGTATTTATAGGAGAGTGTGAACTAGGGTTTGAACACATTGTTGGGCTTAGACTTGGGTTTTAAAATTAGGCTCGAAATATTTGACTTGATTCGATAAATTAAATACTATTTGGACCGAGAAAATAATACGATAGTTTGAATTAAATTGTATCGACTATAATGGGCCAAAATAGAATGGCTTGGCTCGGAAATTAAATAAATTCTCGATTTTCTAATACTCGATTTAATTATAAATTGAGATTTAGACATAGAATTTTATTTCGTTTCCGAAATAAAAATTTGAAAGTTTTCTCCATGGCTTAGACTTAAGACTTAATAAATTATGTGATTAATAATAAATAAAAACGGCAGAATTATGAATTTACTATTTCTGGAAAATAAACTCGAGCTAATATATAAATCTGGTTCGGGGCTTACAGTTGCGGTCATCGGCTGGGTCGAACTTCGGAATGCCGATCTTCTAAACGAGCACCTCAAGATCACGCACTATACAGACCGTAAATACTACAAGGCTTATGTGCAGGAGATGAAGAGAAAAGTAATAGGGGAGGGCTCTTCTCGACAGACCACCGAAGGCCCATCTCAACAAGCACCAGCAGAGAAATTGTTTCAGGGGGAGGGGGAAGGCTTGTTTAAGAAATTGTTTCTTCTTCAAAAAACGATTTCTTGAACCCCGTTCTTTTAAAACAAAAAACTCCATTTTCTTGAACTCCGACAAAATATATGAGTTCAACAAAATAAAATGGTTCTACAAAAATCAATAATTTTGGGAGCTCATAAATGGCTTTTAGAACAGTAAATGTTTTCAAAAAATGATTTATTTAACATATTCAGGAAAAAAAACAAAAAACAAAATTACGTTTGTGTACATTTCTTTTCAAAGGTATTAACTTGGTGGTGCTGGAGATGATTTTTTGAAGAAGAGTCAATTTTTTTCTTCTTTCACTGTGGAGATGGGGACCAATTTGTTGAGTGAATTGGTTTTTTCAATTTTTATTTTTTTATTTTTTTTATTTTATTTTTTTTTTTTGCGAGATGGGGGACCGATCTAGTGAGTGATTTTGTTTTTCAATTTTTTTTCACACGATGAACAGATCTGCTGTTGGTGGGAATTTTTATTTTACCGTGAGGCTGATGGAGATTATGAGAGAGAAGTGGAATATTGGAGGAAGAGTGTTGGTAGGTTAATATATTTGTTAAGGGTAAACTTGTCATTTTAACTCTTAAAATGGCTAGATTTTATTTTTTTCTCCAAACATGGCTAGATTTCATTTTTTTATTCAAAAGGTGGCTAAAAAAACCGGCCTCAGTTTTATGTGTCTATAGTAGAGTCTGTCTTGAAACGTAAAGGATGTATAAAAAGTACAATGAATTTATTGGTTGTTTTAATTAGTGTTGTCGATGGCTAGAAGAGAGCGTATATTTTAATCTACATTTTGTTTTTTGGATAACTTGTACGATGTGTCTTCATTTATTCAACCAACTATAAAAGATATATTAAATTTCTCATAGGGTCCAGTTGATAAAAATGTATAATATATGGTTATATTGCCAAATGTAATTTTTTTTTTTAATTATCTTATTATATAAAGCATGACATTTATACGTAGGAAAAAAAAAATTGTCCCAACGACCCTATTTTTGCATTCGGTCCCGATAAAGGTCCACTTTTGGATATGAAAGTAAAAAAAATAAAAATAAAAATAAAAAAATGAAAAAAAAAAAGTAGGCTTTTGGTCGTTGGCCCCTGACCTGTGAATTTGACAGAATAATACATGGACTGACATATAAGAAAACATTAGTACAGGCCCCTGGCCCCTGACCTGTGAATTTGACATGTAGGAAACCATCCAGCAGCGGTGATTCCAAGCACGATAATTCATTTTAGATTTCTGCGACAAAGCAAAAACAAGGATTACCAATGTTCAGGTTAAAAAACACCACGGCTGAACATTGCAAACCAAGATGTAAGCCATGTATGCTTCCAAAATTAGATAAAGTAGCAGCAACCCAGAAAGAATTCTAAAAGGATGGACAGTTTTAACAAAGAATAATAGGTCAAAACTCTCAAACATTGCATGTGGAGATTGAGGGGAGGAGAAATAATCTAATCTTGATCCGAGGTCGATTTGGCCCAAAACAGAGGACACAAATTGAAATGATTTATACAACATTGAACCTCTTGGACCCAAGTGAAGGGACTCAAACTTAGGAGGTAGTTGAATCACTAGCTAATATGCTGAAAATCTTAAAATGTGTCATGCTACAACTAATCGACTATATTAGAAGATTGAACAGAGTAGTAATTGGCAGAACTATCAACATCAAATTGCACATGCACATGTCAGAGTACACCTAGATAAACAAGTTTAGCATGACAGTTTGTCGAAAATCTGTTTAGCATAACTACCATCCTACATGTTGAAGCAGATTTTCGACAAACTGTCATGCTAAACTTTTGAAGGATGGTAGTTATGCCATTATGGCAGCGCCATAGGCGGCCACAACGGCCGCTATGGTGGGATTTTGGCCTACCGCCACTTACTGCTATCCGCCAATAACAACATTGACTTATATAGAAGCTTTCATGGAATATGCATAGATATAAATTTCAATAAGGTATAGTTACTAATAATAATACCCTAGAGATTTAGTTTAAAAGGAAAAAAAAAAAAAANAATACACATGCAAGAGAGAGAGAGAGAGAGGAGAAGAAAAAAAGAAAAAAAAAAATCAAGGAGACATTTGGAATACTTAGGAATTTGTAAATTCAGGAATAAATAGTTATTATAATTTTAGTCTAAATCATGGTGTATTCATGGCACCACAATTTTGACCAACCTCAGCAAGAGTTTTCACTAACTCTGATTCTCTTACCAAAATCTCTAGTAGATTTGCACATTTTGCAGCTATCATCTTGATCGCCCACCTCCTATCGGTGAGACATCATTTAGAGGTGGTCAGAATATTATGTAATTATAACATGAACATATGTATACTTAGCATAGGTTAAAAATAGTGCATAACTATTGCTAGTAACAAATAGTGCATAGTTATTGTATTTTAACATGTGCAGGTAAAGCACATCTTATCTGAATACATCAAGAAAGAACGGAAGCAAGTTAAAGTGGCAAAGTAAACTAAGTGTTAGAAGATAAGTAGACAATCAATTGCTACCTGTGGCTCCAAGCACGTTCGCTTTTTGGTGAAAATGAGAATTAAAGCTGATAAGAGTAGTTCATCCATAAGACCTTCTCCAACCGATTCGCATAACGCAAAAAATGAGGGGAATTTGGCCCAACCGTACTGCAAAACCCATCCCAAAATCCGTTTTTGCCTTTCTCTCTCCTCGGTGAAACGCAAATTTGCGTTCAACGCAAATCTTTTGCGTTTGAACTTTTAATAATTGCATAATGATCCAATATTTAATATAAATTAGATATCAAGCCAAATATTATATAATATATTATATATATGTGTATATATTATATTTAGTATTATTAATTATTGTTTGTTTTATTCATTTTTTATTATTATATTATTAGTATATTTTTAAAAAAATACAAACCATATTAATATAAAATAATAAATATTATATTTATTATTTAATTCTATATATTTCACAATAATAATATAAAATATACATATCATTTATGGTATTTTTATTTAACAAGAAAAGAAAACACTAATATTAAATAACAACAACATTACTAATACAGATTAAAATAACATTAAAACGTGATACATTACGATTTAAAGAAAACCATTTAAATAACAAGTGCTGAAATGAAATACAACATCACACAGTACTAAAATAAAAATACATCATAAAGCCACAAACTAAAAAACAAGTACGAGAATTTAGTAATCTGGTAAGTTGGCACCGCTTCCTCCAAGATCATTGAAAAATTGGCCAAATGTATTGGTTGGAAATGGATCGGATTGGGCTTGTTGAGCTCTTTTCTCCAAGATTCGTGCTTTTTCAGCTTCAACGTATGCTCGAACTCTAGGATCTGCTATGGAACTGACATCTTGAAGCAGAATTCTATTTTCTTCCCTCATTTCTTTTAAAGCGTGAGATCTGTCGCGTATTTCCAATTGATGTTTTATTTGATCGTTTGTATTTTTCATCTCCTCAACAAGTCTTTTGTTTTCTTCCTTCATAGCATTGATAAGCGACGATGAATCATCATTTACCTTTCTTTTTAGTTTGGCTTTCTTCACCCCGATAGGTCTTTCAGATGGAGAACCACTAGCAAATTGATCCGAGTCGCTTAAATTTAGAGAAAATGAAGAAATACCTGGGGATTCTTGTCGGGCAGACTCGGGAGTTGGATTTTCTGACTCCGAAGATGGATAACGACCAGATTGTTTTTTCTTACTCCTCGAAGCTCCATCTTGAAATTTTTCAAAGTTTTTAATAATATTCCAAACATGGTCGTATTTCCATCCAGATTTGAATTTGGAATCTTCTTTGAACAACACTTTTGCTTTGAGCATCTATAATTTTCCAATAAACAATCAAACATAGCTAATATAAATAATAAATTTAATAAATAAAAAATATAATAAGATTTTAATACTCACTGTATCTTCATTTGAAGCACCACTTTGATGCATATCTTCTACTGCTTTTATGCATGCATGGAGTCTCTTGGCTGCTTTTTCGATTGTTTGAATCCGTGCTTGCATAGATCTCTGGCTACGAACCTCCCAATGCTCAAGTCTTCGTTCATTAAAAGCTTTTTCTATACGTGACCAAAATCGGTCAGATGATTGGTATACCCCAATAATTGGGTCCTGAGAAATATCCATATAAACCTGACACAACAGAATATCTTCATCGTGGTTGTAAGAAGATGAACGGATCGACATTCTTACAAGAAGCTAGATGTGATAAATGTTTAGTGTATAGAATATAAATGTTAGGATGTAGTGAATGAGTCTCTCCCCTCTCAATATGATGTCTTCTTTTATAGTGAATGAGCCTCTCCCCTCTTAATGGTTTAACCCGAAATGAACACCCTCTGCAAAAGGTAACACGCTTCCCCATGTTCTGACTCGAAAATGACATATCACTGCAATGTTCCCCACACCTCTCAATGCTTTGACCCGAAAATGAGGACTCTCTGCAAAGGTGGCACGCTTCTCCAAGTTCTTACTCGAAAATGACAAATCACTGCAGTGTTCCCCACACCTCTCAATGCTTCTGACCCGAAAATGATCACTCCCTACAAAGGTGACACGCTTCTCCAAGTTCTGACTCGAAAATGACATATCACTGCAATGTTCCCCACACCTCTCAATGCTTTGACCCGAAAACGAACACGCTCTGCAAAGGTGATCACACTCGAAAATGACATTTCACTGCAGTGCTCCCCACACCTCTCAATGCTTTGACCCGAAAATGACCACTCTCTGCAAAGGTGACACGCTTCTCCAAGTTCTGACTCGAAAATGACATATCACTGCAATGTTCCCCACACCTCTCAATGCTTTGACCCGAAAACGAACACGCTCTGCAAAGGTGATCACACTCGAAAATGACATTTCACTGCAGTGCTCCCCACACCTCTCAATGCTTTGACCCGAAAATGACCACTCTCTGCAAAGGTGACACGCTTCTCCAAGTTCTGACTCGAAAATGACATATCACTGCAATGTTCCCCACACCTCTCAATGCTTTGATCCGAAAACGAACACGCTCTGCAAAGTTGATCACACTCGAAAATGACATTTCACTGCAGTGCTCCCCACACCTCTCAATGCTTTGACCCGAAAATGACCACTCTCTGCAAAGGTGACACGCTTCTCCAAGTTCTGACTCGAAAATGACATATCACTGCAATGTTCCCCACACCTCTCAATGCTTTGATCCGAAAACGAACACGCTCTGCAAAGTTGATCACACTCAAAAATGACATTTCACTGTAGTGCTCCCCACACCTCTCAATGCTTTGACCCGAAAATGACCACTCTCTGCAAAGGTGACACGTTTCTCCAAGTTCTGACTCGAAAATGACATATCACTGCAATGTTCCCCACACCTCTCAATGCTTTGATCCGAAAACGAACACGCTCTGCAAAGTTGATCACGCTTTTCCATGTTCTGACTCGAAAATGACATTTCACTGCAGTGTTCCCCACACCTCTCAATGCTTCTGACCCGAAAATGATCACTCCCTACAAAGTTTACCACACCTTTCAAATTCACTACTATAAGAACATGACATATACTAAATCCTTCACACACTTGAATCTCTTCAAACATATTATCATATTTCTCAATCCCACATTTCTACAATGAATTTTAATTTTGGCAATTCGTCATCTTCTTCATCTGATTCTGAAGATGATCATATACTAATTATGACTGCTCTTCGTCAAAAACAAGCAGTGATATCTCGTGTTATCGCTAATAACAACATCATCATTCAACATCTTCTCAATCAACAAAACCAAGAAGCCTCTCATGGAGGTTCTGTTCCTGGGCATATTGTTATCAATCGTGATCGAGAGGCTGCTGATCAAAGGTTATACAATGATTATTTCTCAGAAAATCCATTGTATAACGAGACCATGTTTCGTAGAAGATACAGAATGTCTCGCTCGCTGTTCCTTCGAATTGTCGATGCAGTCAAAGATCATGATCATTACTTTCAACAACGAGTGGATCGAGCTGGCAGACTTGGATTATCTCCAATACAAAAAATAACTGCTGTCTTTCGTATGTTGGCATACGGCGTTCCAGCAGATGCTACAGACGAGTATGTCAAAATTGGTGAGTCTACTGCAATTGAAAGTATGAAAAAGTTCTGTCGAGCGACAGTTGAGGTATTTGGCGAGCGATACCTGCGAAGACCCACATCTGATGATATTTCCAGGCTTCTATATATTGGTCAACAACGTGGTTTTCCAGGAATGTTGGGGAGTTTAGATTGCATGCATTGGAAGTGGAAAAATTGTCCTACAGCGTGGGCTGGCCAATATGCTGGTCGTAGTGGAAAGCCTACAATCATTCTTGAAGCTGTAGCAGATTATGATCTATGGATATGGCATGCTTATTTTGGTTTGCCGGGCTCCAACAATGATATCAACGTTCTAGAATCATCTCATCTTTTCTCGGATCTAACCCAAGGTATTGCTCCTCCAGCTCATTATATAATTCAAGGAAAAGAATACAACATGGGTTATTATTTAGCTGATAGCATATATCCGAAATGGTCTACCATTGTGCAAACAATTCATGAGCCACGTGGTCCCAAAAAAAAATATTTTGCAATGAAACAAGAAGCATGTAGAAAGGATGTTGAACGTGCATTTGGAGTTCTTCAATCACGTTTTGGCATTGTAGCAGGACCAGTACGTTATTGGCGAAAAGAAGTGCTACATGATATCATGACCACATGTATAATTTTGCATAACATGATTGTCGAGGATGAACGTGACCTAAGTGCACCAATTGAAACTGAAATGGAAACGCCGCCGCCGGAGGTCGAAATGGCAGTAGATGAAAGTACTCGATTTGAAGAATTCATATCTCGTTACAAAAGAATTAGAAATAAAGATGATCACATTGCTCTTCGAAATGCACTAATTGATCATCTGTGGGAAGAATTCACCAATTCCGAGACTTGAAAGACTATCTATGTTTACTTGATTGTTGTAATTTTTAATTTCTCATGTTGTGTGTTGTAATTTTTAATTTTATTTTGTGTGTGGTAATTTTTAATTTCTCATCTTGTGCGTTGTAATTTTTTAATTTTATCTTGTGTGTTGTAATTTTTAATTTATCATCTTGTGCGTTGTAATTTTTAATATTTTGTGTGTTGTAATTTTTAAATTTTAATTTTAATGACTATTTATTTATCCGATTTTATTATGTATATATATGATTATTACTTTATAATTAGTATATTACATGAAGTCCAAATTGAATTAAAAATAATAGTGTGGTTTAATTTGTAAAGTTGTAAAATATGTGGGTAGTATTGAAAAGTTATAAAAGTTGATGTAAAAGAGAATATTCCGAGAATATTCTTTTGGGTTGGAGAATGGGTTTTTCGGTTGGAGATGAATTACTGCAAAATGGGATAAGTACTGCAAAATGGGTTTGAGTATGGGGTATTCGGTTGGAGATGGCCTAAACATTGGAAGTAGTTGCTTCTTCGACACAATAATCTTCCTACAAAGAAAAAGAACATACCAACAGCATTGCTAAGTTGCATACAGATAGGAAGTAGTTGAGAACAAATACAATTTCGAAACTCTTTTTTTGAAAACTAAGCCCCCAAGGAAGGAGCATGGATAGAATTTACATGAAGAAGTGAGATGTTACCTTTATTTCAGTTATTGCATATGCTAAAGACATTTCAAAACTAAGCAGCACTCACAATGATCAGATAACCCATATACACCACAAACAAGAGGAGGAAATGTTCCATCAAACTAGTCTATGCCATCCATGTCCCTGTCTATTTTATTATGATGAGATTCAATAATTAAGTGGAGAAAAAATATATCCCTGTCAGGTTTAAAAGATAATAGCTTCAAAACTATACCAATTACATTTACAGGTAATCCAGATATCAGTGGTTTTGTAATGGATCTGAGTTTTTACTTTTTCTTTTCTTTTCTTGTACCCTTTTCAGGCTAAATTCTAATTAGAAGTTTCTTTTAATGCCACTACTCCAAATTACTTTGTAACGGAAAGTGGAATGATAATAGCTCCTAATCGCTCAATATTTGCATAGCACCAGAGAGATAAAATATATTTGTGTGGAACAAACACAAGTAGGCATACGTCTTGAAAAGAAAAAAGCTACTTGGAATTCCAAGCAGTGCCAAAATCACAACTTAATAAAAGAAGTGTCTTGCTATGCTTCATAACTTCCTTTTCCATAATGTCCAGGAACAATGCATTTCCATCTAGTTCATCACCTGTGTTTGCTCGAGAGTCGCACGAGATTACATATCGGTTATAAGCATCCATAAATGCATCTCTAACCGCACGATACAGAGGAACAAGGACAAAGGTCCAGATGCCAAGATTATGTCCGTGATGCCAAAAAAATTCAGAACGACCATCATCTGGTTGAGGCTTAGTTCCAGAAGATGAAGACGGAGAGCTATTGGCCTCTTCAGTGAGTGCAGCGAATGCAGTAAACTACATTGGATGAGTAAAGCCCACTTCATCACTTGGTGCAATAAGTGACACAAGGATTACCAGCATTATAGGTTATGAACAAACAGAATCCAAAATTAATTTTAAACATTTAACATAATACACTGAAGAAATAACTCAAATTCAGCATTATTGATAATGAATATTGCGCTATACAAACCCGTTAATACACCATGACGATCTAAAATGTGTTTACCTGCAAAACTTTGCACGACTGAACAAAGAAGAGGTAATTCCCCCACTCTTTAGCCAATCGGAAGGATTCACAAATCACAATATCATCACAAATCACGGAACGAGCTTGTCGGGCTCGGTGGATCGTCTCGGACCTTCGGTATGTGAACCGGACTCCTCGGTCAGCTCGGAAACCATCTTGGACTCCAACCGTGGTTGTTAGTCGAGTTGAACCAGTCTGGACCTTGCTGGCACGTCTGGACCGGTCTGGAGGTGTTCTGGGCCGGCTGGGATGCATCTGGACCGCTTTCCAGTTTGCTAGGCCGCTTGAGCGCATGTGGGCCCCGCGCGGGCTGAATTGTGTGGGGAATCGGGCTTCGCGGGCTGAGGCGCGAGCCGCACAGCCCGCACTATTTTCTTTTCCTCTGCTGATGGGCCACGCGCGGATTTGGGCCGCCCGCATGCTTCTGGGCTTCTCGCGCAACGGGCTTCGCTGCTTCATGAGCGGCGAAGGCCGATACGGGTCTTTGAGACTACAAATACGGAATAAGTTCTCAGTTTATGCTCTTATAAGTTTTAGTCATGATATGTTATTATTTATGTTGTTTTATTCAGTACTGGTCTTGCGGAGCATAATGGTTTGCTCACAACCCCATTGTGTTTTTCAGGTAATGGAGTCCAGCGTGCCGGGTGAGCGTACGTGGCAAGCGTGGTCATGAGCCGAGGACATTTTTACCCCTCATCTTATGTCCTATATTCATGAACCATTATTTATGTATATGTGTATGATGTATGTTATTAGTTGTATGCTTCCGCTAACTTGACCGTCAGTGCGAGACTATCAGACTGCATTGTTTGTTATGTTTTTGTGTGTTTTTCTTGTGTTTTATTTGCTTGAGTCGAGTCATTTTAGTTTTGATTTGTGTGTCCCGGTCCATTTTTGTTCGTTTTTAGTAGTTTTTAGTTTTAGTCGTGTTAGTATATTTTTCCTATCTCTTTTGTGCGTTTTGGTGTCTTTGTGGGTTCGAAAGGTAGAAATAGTCATTTTGTGATGTGCCATCTCGAGTGTTAATTCAGTTTGCATGCATCTCATGTCGAGGAGGATAAGATTTTAGGAGTGTGAGTCGAAGTTTCGAGTCGATCGGAGGTCCGTGCGATGAATTAGAAGCCTTAGAAGTCGAACCAAAGTCACCGGGACAAAATTCGCGAGCCACGAATCCTAATTCGCGAGCTGCCCTTCGCCCGCGAGTTTCTGATTTCGAGCCCTCGAAATAGCCTTTGCTCGCGAGTTTCCTTCATGCAACCCACCGCCCGCGAGTTTCCAATTTCGCGCCCTCGAAACAACCTTTGCTCGCGAGTTTCCTTCATGCAACCCACCGCCCGCGAGTTTCTTCTTCAGCGCCCTCGAAATTGCCCTGCGTCGCGAGTTCTGTGTTGCCAGCGAAATTTAGCAGCGATCAAGATTTTACTCGTGAGTGTTTTTTTTTAATGTGTGTGTTAGTGCGTGTTTTTGCTACTTAGTATAAATACATTTTGGTCCTTTGTATTTGGGACATCTAGATTTCATTTGTCACTTTTCCTTTTTAGGAATTAAGCTTTTTTTTTAGTTTTCTCTCTTCTCTCTCTTGGGAGCTCTATGACATCATTTTCCAGCGAGTTTTCCGGCGAGTTTTATTTTGTTCAAGTTCCGAGCTTTTGACTCCGATTTTTGTCTAGCACGCAATAGAAGATTGGGTATTTACTTTTAAAGCTCATTACTTCGATTTTTGCCTCATTTTTGCTTATGGAATTTTTCAAGGTGAATTTGAGTGTTTGTTTGATGATGGAGGATATGCTTAGACGTGATCATTGCTCATGCTTGTTTTAGTAGAGACTAATTGCTTGCCTATCTAGATTTAGGGTTAGGACTCTATTTAGAGCTTAATCACTTAGGTTAGAAGGTTGGGATTAGTGATCTAGTGTTAGAACTTGCATACTTCTAGTTGTTGATTTCGTTTGATGTTGATGGCTTAGAGACTCCGGTAGTATTAATTGCGTTATTCTCTCGTTGATTGTCATTTTTACTTCCTCGTGCAATTAGTGTTAATCCACTCCCAATCCAAATTGATTAGCATGTTTAGCTTTTATTTTCTCATTTTGTGTGATTTGGACAATTGAGTGGTATCCGAACCGTCTTCCTTTGTGAACGACTCGAGGTCGGGCAGCTCGGTTACCAACTACCCTCAAAATACTACAAAACATGCATGCATGAACCCTTTTATTTTCGCAGTGGATTGATTCGGTTGCATGTTTTTATTTATGTATGAATGAGTAAGATTAGAAGTCTTAGTAGCATCCCGTAAGATAATAAGTATTTTCGAAAACAAGCTTGCACGATATTTCGAAAATAAAAGAAAAAATTTAACTCTGATTTTTAAAAATCAAAGCTAGATAAGGCGGGGTATTACAGTGAGAATTTGGGCTTGCGTCCTTTCCACATCTCATAAGGAATAGTGTCAACTGACTTCGATGGAACCATGTTCAGAATATACGATGCTGTTTCCAATGCCAAACCCCAGAACGAATCTGGTAACCTCGAATAACTCATCATAGACCTAACCATCTCCATAAGAGTCCTATTTCTTCGCTCTACAACCCCGTTCTGCTGGGGCGTGTCGAGTAGGGGTGTTCACGGTCCGGTTTTAACAGAAAAAACCGTCAATCCGGACCGCAAATCGGTTAAATGGTCAGTTAAAAAAGCCTTAAAAATCCGGTGGTTAATTTTTTTAAAAATTTGAAATAACCGATCCGGTTAACGGATTACCTGCGGCAAACCGCCGGTTTAGCCGGACCGAACGGGTAAATATTAAAAATCTATAACAAATACATATATATATATATATATATATTCAGTCATTCACTATGGCCGACAAATACAATACATTCACTATGAATGCTTTGCTCTTATTATTTCAGATGTATAAACTGACTGAAAAATGAATGCTTGGGTTCAGTTTGCATAATTTAATCTTCATCATTTTTGTATTTTTATGTTTATGGGACGAAATGTGTATTTTTATGCTTATGGGACGAAATGTGTATTTTTTATTTCATTATTGTTGTTTTTCTTAATTTTTAGGCCAAAATAATCTCTTTTGGGCCAAAATTGAAAAATAAAATTAAGCCCAAAATGAAAAAAATAAAAGTTGAAGGCCCAAAACAAGGATCTTAGATTTAACCGGTTAACCGCCAAACCGGACCATCCAATGCGGTCCGGATTGTGGTCGGTTAAAAAATAAAACCCGGTCCGATTATGGAAAAGAAAAAAAATTAACCGTTAGGGTTTGGTCATGGTTTGGGCTAAAACCGTACCAATCCGGACCGTGAACACCCCTAGTGCCGGGTGCAGTCAGCTGGGATTCAATTCCAGCTTCCGATATATATGTCCTGAACTCTCCAAGAGGTATTCGCCACCTCGATCAGAACGAAGTGACTTGATACTTTTACCATTTAAACTTCTCCACAACTGCCCGATACTCCTTGAATTTCTCAAAGCATTCGCACTTACGGTGCAACAGGTAAACGTACCCAAATCTCGAGTAATCATCTATAACAGACACATAATACTCGAAACCTCATATAGCCTGGATCGACATAGCACCACGCAAATCAGAATGAATCTGTCCTAGCACTTCTTGGCTCCTATACCCTTTTGCCGTAAACGGCCTCTCGGCCATCTTACCTTCCAGACAGGATTCACAAGTTGGATAGTGCTCTTCCAATGGACCAAGAAGTCCACTGGCCACTAACTTTTGAATCCTCCTAAGGTTGATGTGCCCAAGTCTAAGGTGCCACAGATATGCTTGATTCATCTGTGAAGACTCCTTCCTATTATTAGGTTTAGTTATGACATTATTCAATTCATTATGTTGCACTGTGGGAGAGTTTGGTTTGAGAACATATAAATTGCCAACTAATGAACCACAACATATGAAACGATTTCCAAAACGAATAATAACTATGTCATCAAAGGAAACTGAAAACCCATCCATAACGAGTTTAGAAACTGAAACAAGATTCTTTCTAAAGCTAGGAACATAAAGGCAATTTCTCAAAACCAAACTACTACTATCAAACGATAAAGTAACGTCTCCCACTGCAACTGCCGCCACTTTCGTAGCATTGCCCATGTAGACGGTGATCTCTCCCTCTCTAAGTCATTTGGTTTCCTGGAACCCCTGCAAAGAATTGCAGACATGATCAGTGGCTCCAGTATCTACACACCAGGTTCTGGTAGATACAACTGCTAAACATGTTTCTACGACATTAACGAGAGAGTTACCTTTGTTGAGGAGAGGGCAGTCGACCTTTCAGTGTCCTGACTTGTTGCACTTGTGGCATCTTCTTTTTGGTTTCTTTGCCACACCCTGAGGGGCCGGTCGTGGGAAAATCGGAGCATCCTGTGCCTTCACCATTTCTGCAGACTTCTTTCTCTTCTTGCCCTTGTGAGGCCTGAAAGGTCCAGGGCGACTACCACCTGAGGTGCTTGAGTGAGTAAGGCCTCCGCCGACAGAAGCTCTGCAAGCAGTTCTAGAAGATCCATATGCATCTTGTGCATGTTGCAGTTCAACCGGAACTGGTCAAAGCTCTTCGGCAGAGATTGGAGCATAATATCAACCTGGGTTTCTCCATCAGTAAAACCTCCCATAACCTCAAGCTCATTGAGCTATGCCATAACCCTGAGGGCGTGCTCCCTTACGGGTGTGCCCTCGACCATGCGCGTACTCATCAGAGCACTCAAAGATTCTTGCCTAGCAGCCCTAGACTGATGTCCAAACAGATTCCTGAGATTGAGCAGTATATCTGCTGCAGTGTCATAGACTGATGCTGATGTTGAAGAACATTCGACATAGAAGCCAGAATGTAACACTTCGCCATCTTATCAGCCTTCTTTCACCGAGCATACTCCTCTTTCTCCTGCTCAAGAGCATCAGCCACCGGCACTGCCGGGCATGTCTCATTGATGGTAAACTCATAACCCTCAGCAGTCAACACTATGTCTAAGTTTCTCTTCCAATCAATGTAATTGGGACCAGTAAGCTGATTTTCTTTTAGAATGACAGACAACGGATTGGACGACATGATGAATATCCTGAGAATCATGCAAATAAATTTTACAGATGAAACACTTTTGAATTTAACTGCTAATCCTCAAAACAATATTAACATAAATTCACCGATATCTATTACACCTTGTGAGAATGCATGCTACGAGGATCGCCCTACAAATTCACATTTTGTAAGAGAAGGGCTTTTCAAGGGCCCATTAATTTTTATAAGTCAAAACCAAATTCATGACGAACGAAATTAATAGTCGGTCTCCATTTGGCCATGCAATAGAATTCAGGGACCACGAGGGGGGTAATAAATTTAATCGCATTCTAAGTGAATCCCATTTCTCGGTCCTAATGTCGTCAAATTTGATTATACGTCATCCGAGGGGAAGCCCGTACGCTCTCATAAGATTTCCTCTAACCGTCTAATTTAGAAATTTGTCCTGGTAATTACCTACAATTAAATTTTAGCAATGTCACCCGAGGGGGAGCCCATTACCGCAACTTAATTGATTTACTGACAAATTAGAAATGGAGGCCTTAGGAATTTTACAATTAACTTTAATTTAAATTCCCTTCTCAAACTTAGTATAATTTAATGAGGATTTTTAACTATTTATGCAATTCCAAATTAATCTATATTAATGCAATAATCAATTAACATACATATTAATTCATGCAATTCTAAATTAATTTATGTTAATGCAATAATTAATTAACATGTACAATAATTTATGCAATTCTAAATTAATCCATGTCAGTGCAATAATTAATTAATTGCATAATTTATTGACACAATTCTAAATTAATCATATGCATTACATAATTAATTAACATGCATAAGTAATCTTGCAATACTAAATTAATCTCATGCAAGAACATAATTAATTAACATGCATAAATAATAATTTAATGGCATAATGAATTTAAATAAATAAATAAATCCACTATTATGGCCATTAACTATTGAGTCTCCTTAAACAAGGAAATTGTGACAGTTCTTTCCCTGTTCATTGGAACTCCTTTAGCAGTAGAATCCTTGTTGATATTGTACTGCTTGATCATCAAGACAAAAACCTCTCCACCTCCCTCAGCCGCCGCATACTGGCCGCCGCCCGCCGGTGGTCGGAAAATCACGCCGATTGTTTTTTTTTTTTATTCTTCGAGGCTCGTTGATCTCTTGTGATCTCCCGGTCATCAACACACGATCACAACACGAAAAATATAATTTACAAAATTACATAAATCGATCCTAGATCCAATGAATGGATGTACATGTTTTCTAAACAAATAATTAAATCTATCCGGTCAACTCCCGGGCAAATAATTATTACAAACACTCAACCATAAATTTCTCGACATGTCCGAGGTTATAAAACAAATTTAAATCGACATTTTAAATCCAACTGGGGAAAATGAATAAGGGAATTAAACATGCAAGCATACTGTTTCTAGTCTGACGCCGCAGAAGCATAAAGTAACATGTACAGTCTGCAAATATATTAATACATGCCAACGTAAACATAAATGAATGTCCAGCTGTCTTCGAACACTACCACACCACCGCTCGGCTCACGCTCCGGCCTGGACTCCATCACCTAAAAAGATAAAGAGTGGGGGCGTGAGCACAAAGTAACTCAACGGTGCTCCGTAGGAACTAACACTGAATATACAGCACATGTAATCACATATCATGAACTCAGCATATACATAAATAAAATTGTATTGTACTGGTGCAACATCCGAAAACTGGCCGGATTATCATGTGATCACACTCTGGGGATCGCCTCCCACAGAACCTAGGATAGGAAAAACTTCCATACAAGACTGGGTGATTAAACTCATCATAACTGGACCACAAACTGGATAACTAACTGTTCGGGTAAATATCTACATACATACCTCATACATGGTACAAGATTATAAGCGATGTAATACTCAGTGCAGGGCCTCCACCTGATATTTTGAAAGGACTGTGCAAGTGCTGAATGATTGATGTAGCTGTTGGAGGCTCGACTCTCCATAAGCTACCAAACATATACAAGCAAATATATCTAAGTATTTTGCTTGACTGATACAACTTATTCTGAACTGATCATATAATACTGAACAAATAGGCAGACAATGCAGATAATGCAGATAAAAAAGATAATTAATTACAATCATACACAACAAAACAAATAATCACAAATAATCAATTAAACTGAATTAACTGCTAGGCTATATTGGACTAATCTTGCATTTTCGAATAAAATCTAACTGAAGTCCGGAAATTTAAATTTATCAGTCTAATGTAATCTGACTTGACGACTGGTCTAACTCAAGGATTTCATTAAAGTCAAGTTTCATAAATTAATTAAATTTAAATTTAATTAAACAAGTCTCAAAACTCCATGATTTTTCAAAAATCACACATAACTCTAAAAATTATGAAACTTGGCATTTATGTAGTAGGCACACTCATGTACTTGTTGTTCAAATTTCATATTAATAGCACTTCAATAGCTCATCCAACTTAAGTGCTACTTAACATATAATTATGCTAATTACACGAATAACTTCAAAGAATTTTTATAAAATCCCATACTTATCATATCTAGTTGAAACTTGGTGATATTGATCACCACTCATGCAAGAAATATTCATAAAAGTTTCACATTAAAAACTTCAATGTGGACTGAGTTCTCTCGCAAATAAAATCAGCTCGACATGTATGGGGTCTAGCATTTTTAATTCACTCATTTCTCAACATAAAATTCTGAAATTTGGCATGCACACTCTTACCCTATAAGCAGACATGTCATTAAAATTTAAATTTTTTATCATGTACATAGATTGACTTATTCGAGTTCAAAATACGCAGCTGAAACTTGGCATAAAAACTTGATTTGCATGATAAACTTCAAAAATCTATAACTCGAGCTATACTTAACCAAATGACATAATTTTTCCTTCTATATACTCAGCATTTACACAAGAAATAATAATGTAAAGCATACTTTCCCAGGTTTTACATAGCTAGGTCAAAATCACATCAAAACAGAGCATATATGACGTGCATGCGAGCTGGGAATAACTTATCTTCTAGCATGCTTATAATCACTTGAAAACTGAATATTTAAGGCATATAAAAACATCATTAGACACTTAATATCATCTACTAAGCATTCTAAAAAAATAGCACCTTACCTTCTTCTTGCTTGTAAAATTTTTGAAAATTGATCTCAACCTATCTTCGGCAAAACTCCTCTCGGTTTTCTCTCTTTCTCACTCTCTAGCTAAGACTTTGCTTAATTTGGTGTGAATTCTGATTCTAAGATGATGCCCCCTTTATATAGAATAGCAAAGGAGATAACATCACCTTCTTTACATCAACACTCCACCATAAAAAACATCTTAGGGCCCTACTCATTAAAGTTTTTCTAAAATTTTGCACAAAGGTGATTAAGCCTTGATAAGTACTTGTAATGCATGATTTCTCTTGTATATATCAAAGCAAAAACTCTTCTCTTTGACCAGACCTTAATATGGCTCAAAACTAAGCTAAAATGGCTCATTTATCACTAAGAATACGTAGAAAAATTTGATAGAAATAAATAAAGATAAAAAATGGAAATCATAACTTGTAAACTTAACCAATCTATAGTCAATGCTTATAAAGGGCCATCATGTGACCCTAATCTGATTTCCATGATGAAATTCGTGACTTAAAGAAAAATATAGAATTTACGGAATCGAATTCTGACTTAAAACGAACGATTACCGTAAAATCGAAAATTCTAAAAATTTTGGATTTCGATGGTGCGCGACAAATATGTTATTCACATCAAATGATAGTGTCCTGTTCGAAACCATGCTTTTTCGGAGACGTCGAACTATTTTTCACTTTTGCCTCTATTTACTACTATTTTCCATGGCTATTTTAAATGTATATGATTTGGCTTCAAAACACGATGGTGCGCGACAAATATGTTATTCACATCANNNG
>BKCP01005627.1:610926-676273 GCA_008636005.1 Striga asiatica
AATACAGATTGTTGGGTTTGCAGTCGGACTTGTTCCTCAAATTCGACAACTGCTAATTGGTGATGCTGCCCCTCTTCGTGTACTCCAAGATACTGCTCTGTTCCTTGGGTATGCAAATTATTGACATTTCTATAATTACATTTTACAACGCCTATGTTCACACACGGTTAGTCACATGTTCTCCTCTTCCTTTATTTTTTGACTAAAGTGATGGTAGAATATGAAATATCAAATGATTAAGGGTTCAGTAGGATTCCCCATTCGACACTAAGTAAAGATGAGCTGTTCTGATATAATAACGGCATTACCACCATTTCCCCCCTCATTTAATAAAGCTGTTAGGTTCTTTCTGTGAAGAGGCTTCATTCTTGTTGTTTTCCATGTCATATTATATAGCTTGATATATATTGCTTCATGAAGAGACTAAAATGTGCTGAATATTCTTTGTTTTATATTATATGGCTTGATATTTAGTTCAACAGAACAAGGATACAATGACTTCTTGAAGATTATCTAAGACTGAATGTTTTCTAATCCCCATTTTCCAGAATTTGTTAGAATTTCAAAATAAAAAAAAAAAATAAATAAAATTGTGCGACTGTTTCTCTTCCTCTGCATATTTTTTCCCCAAATGGTGCTTGCTCTTTCTCCGTATTGTTGAAGTATGACAGATCACATGCAACAGTTCACTCTCATGCAACACAGGAGCCCGTTCTTTTCTTATTTTCCTCAAGCAAAAGGAGTGTTTGTTTTTAATGCGTTTTTCTTTAGTTGTAAGTTTTATTTTGAATGGTGAAACAGTGTCGTTTTACATCAAACAGAATAATTCAAATTAGGCGGTATACATAGGGGCACGTTTTTTCTGTTGCATTTCACTTTTTAGGCAATGAAAATTCATTTGGATCATTTCAGATATTTTTTATGAATTTCTTCTACACCTGTTGAGGAGTTTTGGTACTTTTCTGTTATTTCACTGATAACAATAATCTAATACTTGTTACTCATTGCAGGGATGCTGCTGTTCCATCTATCACACTGATCGTGGGTGGGAACCTTTTGAAAGGTTGAAAAGCTGATAAACTTTTTAAGCCTATAAATTTCTAACAATGATCATCTTCGGCTATATACACACACACATATATATATATGTATGTATATGTATACATATTTATTGTGATTATCAGCTTGTATCAGGGAAAAGAAAATGAGCATCCTTTCCTGNTTGGGCTGGAAGCTGATGTTATTCTATTTTTTATTGTTTGCAACATTCCCCAAGTTTACCAACTTTAGTCACCAAAGCTTGACTTATTATTATTTCTATTTTATTTCAGGTCTGAAAGGTACAACAATTCAGAAGTCCATTATTTTCGGCATCCTAGGTGTTCGATACGTTGTCATGCCTCTGCTAGGCATTGTCATTGTTAAAGGGGCAGTCCGTTTTGGTTTTGTGCACGATGATCCTCTTTATCAATTTGTCCTGCTGCTGCAATTTTCACTTCCACCAGCAATGAACATAGGTATGTTCTTCTCTTATTTATATCAAACTTTTGTACTTCTAATTCTGGTCATGTATGTCGGCCTCATTAGAGTTCACATGCACTAGTTTTTCCATTGCAATAACCTCTAGTTTACACACAAGAATCTTTAAATTAGTAGGATTGTACTTTTCAGACAAATAGTGAAACCCAACGAAAAGGAAAGGAATGAATATATTAAAATTATCAAGTACGGTATTACACTATCTGCAGTAAGACTGTTTGTAATGTATGATGAAAGGAAAAGGTTAAAATGACGAATAGCAGTACTGAGTTTTAGCATAATTATAATAACCTCAGTTACTACAGCTCCCATGATTTTTCTTTCTTTAGTGGGGGTAATTATGAAGCAAATACAAACCTCAATTGGTCTTTTGTGTCACATTACAGAGGTATCTGTGCTTAATAGGAAAAGAATAACCAGAATGTTCTTTTTATTTAGGCAAACCCGTGGTGGTAATGATGAAAAAAGTAGTCTTGAAGATATCATGATATGAGAATTTGCTAGAGGCAAATATAACTGCTAAGTAGTTTTTTTTATGTACTTGTTTTTTTTTTTTCCGGCTGTTACTGCTGATCATATGATTTTAAGGTATAATATTGATCATCACTCTTTGCAACAACCAGGAACAATAACTCAACTGTTTGGTATGGGGGAGAATGAATGCTCTGTGATTATGCTGTGGTGTTATTCAGTGGCTTCTGTGGCTTTAACACTCTGGTCAACATACTTTCTGTGGCTTGTGTCCTGAAACTCAATATAAGTGTTCTGTCGATCACCACAAGTCACGACTAAGGCTATTTGGACGGGTGCATGGTGACTGATGCAAATTTTTGGCTTTAAGGGAACAAAAGAAAAAGACAATTCGGGATTCTGCATTTTCAGAAAGATCAAAGTTGGCACAAACAACTATTCAGAGTTTCATATTGGGGAAAATTTTGTTCCTTAGATGTTTATTTCATTTATTTGTTTGTAATTAAAGTTCACCAGGAGTCTTAGTAAACCTTTCCTTGTGGACTGCATTCAGTTTATTGTGAAGTCCTGTAGAGGAGAGGAGATTATTTTCAAATTCTTAGAACCGGCTTGTTTATTCTGTAGCTTCATCTTTTGAGATGTGTGAGATATAATGTGGTAAAGAAACAAAAGGTGAAATTGAATAATGGGGGAAAAAAGGAAGTCCAAGGATACAGGGATATTTTCATTTTTTGTGTACTTGAGATTTGACAATACTAGGTGGATATGAGGAACCCTCAAGATGTTGAGAATGAATATTTGAATTACATATCTTGAACAGTGAAAAGGACAAGAAAATGAGATTGAGTTGTATCAATTTGTGATTTCATTCAATTTACATATCTTGAACAATGAAAAAAAAAAGAAAAAGAAAAAAAATCATAGAAAGGAAAACTAAAAAAACGCCATAGTTGTGATAACTGATAATGGCAACCAAAACAGGGAAATAGATCTGTTATAACCAATCACCCATGGATAAGTGCTTACACTCTACCTATTATGTATGCTACAATGATAAAGCACACACACAAGTCTTCATTACTATAATCAGAAAGTCAATCAAAATGGATAACCAATGCTCAAGAAAAGCAAGCGTGTACGAGACATTAAAAGTCCGTCACGAGTTGAGCAACGTTCATAGAACCGACTTGTCAATATCATTGAAATAAGGATGCTCCATAGCTTTCTTTGCTGAAATCCTTTTGGATGGCTCATATTGCAGCATCTCCTGCAAGCATCAAACATTTTTCTTTTCAAATATTAAGGAATGCCCAAATCTCATTTTACTATTTGTAGTTTAATCAAGCAAAGGACTCACAGATAAAAGGTGTAGACCGGTTTCATCCAGTCCAGGCACAGCCGATGAAAGCGGCTTTGGGGTCCATTGTGGGTACTCGTGCCAGTTCACTAACTTGCTAACTCCAGGCCAAACTTCTTCATTTGGAGTTCCCAACAACCTGTGTATGTTGCAGTTCGAATTAAGGTTGCAAAAGTTAAGGCATAATTCACACNAAAAAAAAAAAAAAAAAAAAAAGCCAAACAAATTTGAAATATGCCAATATTAACCTGAAAATGTGGAGAAGTTGCTGCAGCTCAGAGTCACCGGGAAAGAGAGCTTGGGTTGTCACCAGTTCAGCTGAAAGGTAAAAAATTCAACAAGATGATTTGTTAGGACTCTGTACTTGAAATTTCTCATAATACAAAAATTATGGAAATAACACTTCTAAGTATGGAAAATAATCACGCATCCTTCAAAACGGCAAATAAACCTGCAAATATAAACACAACGGAGATAACGTGAACTGATCTTATTATTTAATCAGGATAGAGCTAAAAAGTAAACGAATGGCACTAAAACTATTCAAAACCAGCAAATATGATGAGACGCAAATTGTTCGTACCAAATATACAGGCGACTGACCACATGTCAACAGCAGGTGAGTAGTGTGTAGCACCCAAAAGCACCTCAGGAGCCCTATACCAGAGGGTCAATATCTGCAAATAATTAAAACATTCAATAATTACTAAGAAAAAAAGGAAATAGCTTTGTAGACATGGAGGTAATAAAAGTATTCAAGAAATAACCTCATGAGTATACTTCTTAATAGGCACCGTGAAAGCCCTGGCCAGACCAAGATCTGCTATCTTAAGCATCAATGTCTTACGATCCATCAATAGATTGTGGGGTTTGAGATCCCTAAACAATTACTTGAAGTTAACTCAAACCTAGAGAAGGAAAAAATTAACTTATCCAGATATTCAGTTGAGAAAACGTAGATTTACCTGTGCAGAACACCGTGACCATGACAGAAAGCAACACCTTTGCAGAGTTGATACATTAGGCTCTGCAATTATAAACAGCTAACAGCTTGTGTTAATCTGCAGTAGCATAATAATTGCAGAAAAGATTCTGTGAAAATTCATCGAAACTAAATGGATTTGTAGGAAAACATACTTTGACGATTTTAGCTGGGATATTTTCTCCAGATTGACGGAAGCTGCGGATATATTTCTTGAGGTCTGTATCCATGTATTCGAAAACCAAGTACAGGACTGTCTTGCCTTCCTTGTTCTGGCCTTGTTTCACATCCAACAATCTGTAAATTATGTGATTGGATATTGATTATTTAACAACAAAACAAATCAAAAAGGAACCGAACACAGAATTGTAATATTCAAAACTGAAACAGAACTAACTTATAGATGTTTATAAGCTCTGGTATTGGATCACATGACAACAATAACATGACAAGGTTCCCACAAGTTGTAATTGTAGTCATACTCATCGTGCTTATTCTCAAAACCTAATCAATTTATAACCCAGTTAACAAACTAAGGAAGAGCAGCAATAGAATCAAAAGAAAAACATAAACCCCATGAAGCGATCAAGAAATCCAAACCAAAAAATAAAAATCTGCCCTACCAAAAACATTTGGAGATCGTAACCGAAAATCAATACAAAGAAAAACCCTAAATCAGCAAAGGGGGAAATCAACAAAACGCAGTGGAATGAAAAATGTGCGTAATTACTTGACAACATGGGGGTCCCGAGAAAGCATCCTGAGCAGGGAGACCTCGCGGAGAGTGGTGGGAGGCACCCCTTCTTCATCCTCGTGCAGTCGCGTCTTCTTCAGAGCCACGATTTTTCCCGTCGCTTTCTCTCTCGCTCTGTACACTTTCCCGTAGGTGCCCTCGCCCACTTTCTCCAGTTTCTCGAACGCCTCCATTGCCGATTTAGGTTTCTCCTCCATCTCTCTCACTCTTGTGTAAAAATGATTTTTTTTTTCTTTTCTTTTCTTTTCTTTTCTTTTCTTTCAAATGAAATATGGGAGGGATACCATTACCATATATTGATTTAGCTCTATGGAGTACAACGGCAACATATTTTGAAATTCAAAAACTTTTGAAATTCATGCACCATCATCAAGTTCGGATTTGCCACTAAAACAGTAAAACTAGGTTGCAAGGAATATATTTGTTTGATGTTTTGAGTAATATTTTAAAAATTTTAAAGTGTGAGATATTTCTAAATTTTTTAAGATTTTTTTATTTAAGTGAAATCCTTATACAAGGATTAGATATAAGTTATTTTAGATAGATTTGTTGGATAACTAAAGTTTGTTTTGAAAATGTTGATGGAGTTGAGTTTAATTGAGATTTTGAGTTTGTATTAAAATAATATTTAAAAAATAATAATTAAAGTTGATTTAATTTAAAAGTAGGAGATATATGATTGGAAGTTATGAGTAGTTAAAATTATGCAAGTAGATAATAGTGAATTAAAGTTGGTGTAATGTGTGAGGATGATCGATTGATATAATTTAATTATATCAACAATATAGAATATTGTTAACTTGAGTTAAATTTGAGTTTTTTAGTTAAAAAAAGTATCTGGTCAAAAGTGACCAAATAATCTACATTCAATTAGGGCCTTAGAAATATCATTTTTGGGGGTGAGAATTGGTGTAAAATTTCATTTATGTAATTTTTCTTTGAAATCCCATAAAATCTTATAACATTCAAGCAAAATACTAAATAAATAAATACCTCATGACCTTTTAAACTTGCTAAAATTTGAAACAATTGTCTTGTGATTTGTTAAAACTTTTTAAAAATTTCAAATGAATACATCAAGATTAATGAATACACCCTAATGGTGCCTCGAGGTGACCATGGGTCGATACGGTTCAGATATTACAAAATCTCCAAAACTGTACCGAACTTTGAAGATCACTAAGATTCAATCTCTAAAACTGTTCTAAAATTCGGTTCGGTTCCATTCGAAGATTTTTATTTTGCAGCTCGGTTCAGTTTGATATTCGAGACTATCGAGACGATTGACTTCAATTTGATTTGGTTCGGAACTTTGGAGATTTCTAATTATTTTCTGTTTTTGTTCAAATGACTATCTAATTATATTTAAATTTTGATATATTCTTTTTAAAATTCTAACATTCATCAATATTTAACCATATTAAATATTTTATTTGAAGTTAACTTTAGAAAAATTGAAGTGCCTCAAAAAAACTAAATTTTTGGAACTAATAATGGAAATTAGATATGCAAATAAAATAAAATATGATTGTTGTTTTAAGTATTTCTTTAACTTTTCGTACTATTTAAATTATAATATGGGATAAAACTAAAAAAATATCAATATATATAATACAAATTCATTTTTCACTTAATTATAGATTAAGTATTATTAAGCATGAAATTTAAGTGAAGTTTAATCGTAATTACTATGTTGATCAACGGATTTGATCAACTTACATTAAGAAATTTAGTGTGGATTTTCAGTAATTATGGCTGTAAAAATCGAATTTGGATGGTGAGTTTTCGTAATTTTATTGAGGTCAGATTTCGTCTTAATACGGTATTAAANTTACAGTGAATTTAATTGGCCCAAAAATAGAATCTTTTCAAGGTGGATTCCTCTGACTATTTATAGTAAGGCATGCCCAGTTATTGTTCATCGGGGTCACACCAATTTAATGTTGAACTAGTAATCACCCGTGTGATGCACGGGAAAATTATTATCTATACGCTTTTTAGAAGACAATTTTGTATATAAATTGTGTAATGATGCAATGATCATGATAACAAGAATAGACATATAAACATATAATTAAACTGAAAAGATCATATATTATTGAACACTTACCTATATATAACATTATTGGTTTGATTCTTTGGCACGTCATCTTCGTCACAAATTAAGATTTTCAAACCTTTTCGGTTAGTGACACGGGAGACAACAACATATAATTGGCGATGACTGAATACTGGTTTCTTAAGAAATAAGCCAACATGAGATAAGGATTGTCCTTGGCTCTTGTTTATAGTCATGGCGTAATAAACCATAATGGGAAACTATTGCCGCTGGAACTTGAAAGGAATTCTAACATCAGAAGGAGTTATGGTCATTCTTGGAATCAAGACCTTATCACCAGCATGATCTCCTGTGAGTATCTTACACTCAAGAATGTGAGTGGACAGCTTTGTCACAACCAATCGTGTCCCATTACACAAACCCATAGAATGATCCATGTTCCGCAACAACATGACTGGAGTTCAAATCTTCAGACACAACTCATGGTTCGATATTCCGGAACACTTGATACTATTCAAAAACTCAAGCGTATGGAGATCAGACAAAAAATCATTATTAGAATCCGATTTGCACGTACTGTCAGAGCTCAAGTACATACGACCATCCAACAAATTCAATGATGTCATGTGCTCATTGATAGACTCAACCACATCCAACGTCGGCGCTAATATAGCCCTATCCTTCAAATAACTTGGATCGTCAGGTGCCTCTTTATACATTGGATATGTGCTTTCAACGATCTGAGCAATAGAATCATCAGATGGCTGAAGCAAAATGTCCTCGGGTATGTCTATAGGTGCACATCCATCATTCGACTCCCCAAGAATTCCATCTCCGATGTTGGCTATCCAATCTGCAAACCATGTAAGCTCATCACGTTCATCCGAATTAGCAAGTCCCTGAAGGCGCATGTTTTTCGTAAGCCTAAGCACAATATAACTTCTCCATATGTCAAAAGCATTAATGGCAGCATTGATTATGTCTTGACGGCAACCCTTTAAAATGACAGGAAGGATTTGTCGAAAATCTCCACAAAAAACAACCGGCCTCCCACCAAACGGTTTGTTCAAGTTCAAAGGATCAATTGCTCCCATAATACCCTGCAGCGATGTCTGTACAGCTTTAAAACTAGGGGTGAGCATCGGTCGGTTCGGCCCAAAAACCGAACCGAACCGAAAAAATCAAAAACCGAATTGTATTAGCCAAGAAAATCGAACCGAACCGAATAAGCACTAAAAATCGAACTACAACCGAACCGAAATCAGTTTGGCCACTGCAGTAAGCTATTAATAACAATCCCATTTTGCAAAACAACCACCATCAAGCATAAATAGTCCCCAGTAGCAAAAAATCCTTTCAAAATTCATATTTTGCTGGAAATTAAATGCAAATATCATTCAATTGGCCAAACTTTACAAGGACAGTGAGATGTTTTCCTAATCATAAGCCATAACTTGAGTCTCGAACATATTCAACGAAAAAAAAAGATCAATTGATTTAGGATTAAATCTAAGAAAGGCTTCGAGTCGAGATGCGGAGAAACGGAAATAAAAATCCCAAAATTAGGGGGCGGGATGCGGCTGAGATATGAGACCAAGAGTGAATTGATTTTTATTTTTTTTTAGATTAACAGAGGTTGGAGAGAAGATTGATCGAGAGCCGAGGCCCGAGAGAGAAAGGCATGGACTTTACCTGAACGGCTAAACCCGATGAGCGATGGCGGCTGATGTTGAGAAAGTGAGAATGAGAGTGAATGTCGAGAGTGAGATCTGATATTGTGAATCTGTGATTAGGTATTTACTATTTAGTTCTTAGTTTTGTTAAGATAACTTATTATTATCTAATTAAAATCAATATTGAACCATTATTATACATATGATATGTTAAATGATGTGTGCATATTTTTTTGTCTATTTGGGCCTATTCATAAGTCCACTTATACTGACACTTATAGTTACTTAAATAATTCGATTCGGTTCGGTTAATCCGAATTTTTATTTTAAGCAACCGAACCTAATCGAATAAACCGATATTTTCTAAAATGAAAATCAAACCGAATTATATAACATAAAAACCGAACCGAATTATCCTATTCGGTTCGGTTCGGTCGGTTAGTTCGGTTTATACCGATTATTGCTCACCACTATTCGAAACAATGCTTGTGCTGCATTGGTGTTTCATCCCATATTATTAGAGAAGTACGAAATATCAATTCCGCTAGAGGGCTTGACTAATTGATGTTGCAAGTAGATTCCTGGTGGGGATTCAATGGTATAGCAAATCGAGAATGCGCTGTTCGTCCACCTAGCAACAAAAGCGATGCTATTCCGCTGGATGCGACACATAAGACTATGTCGCCTTTAAATCTCAAACCAGCAGATAAAGTCCTCCACAGGTACGTCTTCCCAGTTCCACCATATACAAAAAAGAGCCCTCCTTGGCCGGATTCAACGGCGGACATTATTCTTGAGTAGACACTCTTCTGTTCGGTTGTCATTTTCTTAAGAGGCATATCGTGTTTAACAGCGAGGGCCTTTCGATCATAATTCAATTCATCCAAAATTAGACGATTCGAACTTGAATTGATGTTCTCCCTATCCGGAAATGGCACAATTGAGTATTCATGAAGACTTGACCCATGTCGTCTCAATAAATTCTCAATCTCAGCAAGGGCCAGGTTCTTGATTTTTTCTTCAATGAGCATCAAACCTATAAACCAATTATTTATGCATAGGAATAAAAAAATATTAACATGATTAGAACATTGTATATAAAGATAAAAATCAAATTATGATTAAACATATTATGAAAAGTAATTGATTACCATCATTATTTCCACTGCCGGGAGGTACGTATCGTAAACGGCCTACAGAGGGTTGGTCCTCATCTTTTCGAGGTGTCCATTGCCTGATTGTTATATTCCACACAAATTTTGATGGTGCCTCAACATACGTTAGTTCCCCTGCCTTAGGATATATTTTGTTTGCCTCGAACCACGCAAGAAATTGGCTTTCATCAATTGTGGGTTTATTGATAACATTTTCAAGATCAGCATCTTCGTCAAATAAAAGGTTATGTTCTCCAAATAAGTGAAAGTTCAAACGCTGGACGGGATGTTTTTTGTACTGCAACTGAAAACCCAACAACCGCCATGCCGCCTCACACGAAGATATGTACTGACAATCGTAATACATTTTTATCTCATCCGACGGTCTTTCAATATCCCCTTCTGTAGACGTTGGATAGAATGATGCAGTCACACGATCATTACCCTTGTTGACATATTTGAATAGATATTTTATAGATCGTGATTGATTGCACCACTCAACATTAATATGTGCTCCAAACTTCATAAGCAGACGACGATTATGAGGCACGACATATCCATTGTGAACAACAATGCCATTCTTTTCAAGAGATGTTCCATTGTCACGACGTCTATACCGTGGATAACCATCTTCGTCAATAGTTGTGGACTCAACGAACTTCTTTGAAAAAATTTTAGTACATTTGCCATCCATCATACAGGGCGAGTTTTTGTTTACCAGACCACACGGTCCATGGATCATATGCTCCTTTACTGCCTCGTAATATAGAGGATCGAACGATTGATCTGGTATCTCTGCAGAGATGATTCTATCTATGTCCGATGGGTCCGAAAAATTGGCCTCCTTAGCAAGGAAGAGCAGTATATGAGCATGAGGTAATCCACGTTTTTCAAACTCGATCGTGTATATAACTGCAATATAAAATTGTAGTTAATATTATTATTTAAAATAAATAAATGTTAAATGCATTTTTTTGTAAATGATTAATAAATATGTTGTCATCATTATATACATTATCAAATTGCTCACCTGCTATAACCTCCCAAATATTTGCTTTTGATAAATATCCCTAACCAATTCCTTAAGTTTGCTCGAAAGACCTTACAGATGATATTTGGTCGATCCTCAGGTTTCAAGTTTTTCGGCTCGAGATAACGCACTATTTCTGGCCATTTGGGGTTACACGTGAGTGTAATAAACAAATCAGGGTACCCTGCCCATCTACAAGTTGCCATTGCATCTTGATAGTTTTCAATCATATTGCGAGAACCACCAGTGAAGGATGAGGGAAGAATTATTCTTTTTCCTATGGATCTTGGATCAGTGTCACCACGGAGAACGGCATCAGCCACACCACTGTACAAATCACAACGGAGCTTCTTTTGATTGAGACGTATATACCACAATCTCGCAGATTCAACCACGGTATAATCATCGATAATAAACTGTTGATACAATCTTCTAGATGAAACAATAGTTGGTGCTTTATGTTCTCGATCATGCATTCTATATGCAAAGTACTCTCGTACACTAACATATTTTCGACCGCATTCTTTTACCTTCGTGCCTTCCCTAAACGGTATGTCCTCTCGATACCCCTCACCATAAGGCAACAAAAGAGGATATTGTAATGCCAAATATGAAGCATTAAGTTCATTTATCCGTTAAAGATGACCGTTCCTAGTTTTGACCAATATGTCCCTTTCACCCATTGCCAGGTCAAAATCGCCAACGACCAATTCAACAACTTTTGAACTTGTAGGCAAATTATATTGTCTAGCATCTTTATATCTCCGACCAATCAAACGCACTCTAACATTTGATTCGCCATGCTCCTGCATTCTATCCCTAGCCATACAAAATGATTTCACCAGTTCGTTGTGTTGATCCAACATTTGTTTCAACCCAATAACTATTTCCTCATGCAAATTATTATTCCCAGATCCGTTTCTGCAAGAAAATTAATAACAATTATCATTACATAAGAGATAAAATTTTGAACAATATATATGAATAAAAAAATTAGAAAAAAATTAAAAACAATATTGAATATCAAGTAGAGTGAATTTTTACCTCACAGCATTCATTCTGTTTGAAACTTCATTCTCCGTATCATATATATATAATTGTGCGAACTTCAGACATGCACCTTCAAAAGGAAGCAAACTACCGATAAGATGTTAATTCTGTCCATGCAAAGAAAACACTGGTGGGCCGGTATCTCAATCAATCTTCCCTGCCAAAGATGTAAAACTGAACATGCTATTGTAAGAACTTATGTTCTCTTGAAAATGTTTGCTCAACTCGCCACTCCCATGAAGCAAATCTTTTAAAAATTGGGGAGGATTTCGCAAAAAAGGTAGCTGAATTTTGTGATTAATGCAACAACCGTTGTACTCAGGGACAACTGCATTTTGATAATAAGCTTTCCTCTCCTCATACCAAAACATCGAACCACAATATATACAACGAAAACTTGCATCTCCCATTTCCCAGTATTCTGTAAATGTTTATTCAAGTACAATATATGAGATAACAGTCTTTCGTTGTATAATTTCCTTTTTGTTGTATATTAAAAATACATATTAAAACTTACCAGATACAATCGACGATGTTACTATTGTTTTCCTAGGACGACCACGTTTCCGTTTTACTGTAGTTGGTTGATTGGGAGTATCATGTGTGACATGAACCACAGAGCTTGCAGTTATAGTTGGAGACCTCGTGTCGTTGTTAATGTGGTCGTCATCACTTGTGAGGTCTATAAGGATGCTATTGGTTGCATTACTACTGGGATTATGGGAGGGTAATATATGACGCTTACGCTTGCTTGCTGAAAAAAATAAAGAGTATAATACATTTAATTAATTTTATATTTATTCACATATTAAAATGTATAACAATAGATATTTTAGATAGAAGAGGCTAAAGATCGAAATTCATGAATATACCAATTGAAGCATTAGACGTGCTAAAGAACCTTGTTTTGTCCTGCAACACTATATAAAATTATCCATGCCAGACAGAATTTTTGGTATATTATATGTTTTTAATAAGAGAAATAGAAAAACAAATATATTTTTTCCAGAAGTAATAAATCGTTGCATATAAATTATAATTACTTACCATTTGTTATGTTAGAGAGCGGGGATTCACGTAAATTAATCACCATATTGCAAGTTGATTGTGTGTCTAAATTACGTCCTTGCGCGTTCTTTATGTTTGAACCTGTACATAAATATTTTTTACAACTCTATATAACACATGAAATGGAAAACAACAATTCAAATATGTAAATTGTTGATAATTCAACAGCTTCCATATCCTATTTTGTGCTCTCGCCCAAATCGTCCTTGTCGTAACCCTAGATTCCGTCACAGGCATCTAACGCCTCTCTCGGCGTCCATCCGGGTTGCCGGTGGACTGCTCATCGTCACGCTACCGCGCCGCCAGCAGCGACACTTCCTCCTTTCTCTCTCTGGCCGCGGGGTGAAGATGGCGATTCTCGACAGATCTCGTCGATCTGTGTTTGAAGACCGCCGGAGCTCTACGGTGGAGAGGCTAGGAGGAGTGTGGCCAGTGGCTTGTAGCGGCTCATTGTCTGCGTCGCTCATGTTCAGGTTTCCCTTTCTCCAGTCATTGTTGACGGGCTCAGCTTCGGGGTTAGGTGGAATTGCAGGTTTTCAATCTGACTCTCGCTCTCTGTTCGTCGGCGGTATGGTGTGGCGGCAGGTGGGCTGTGGTCCGTCACTAGGGGCTGGGTGGGGAGGTCGGGTTCGAGCTTTGGTCGGAGCGACTCTTCTTTCCGGGCTGGAAGGTCATCCCGATTGCGGGTCTTTGGTTTTGGCCAGAGCCTGGTCTCTGGTATCTCGGCTTCGCTGGGGTGTTGGGTCGGGTTTCATCCTTGCGGGCTGGGTGGATGGGTGGTTGTTTCGGGCTGGGTTTGGTCCTTCAGGCGGAGTCGGCGCGGCTGAGCTCTGATATCTTTTGTCCCCTTCCTCCTCTTTCTCGATTTTGAGTTTGTGGGAGGTCGTCTATCTCCAGATTTGGCTAGTGGGGTTAGGAAAATTTGGGATGGCTGCGGATTGGCTAGTGGTGTTAGCCGGTTGGGGGGCAATTTTGATTTCTTGCGTTCGGTGTGCGGGTCAGGTTTTTGGTTTGTCTTGAGGTTTGGATCTTCTCCTTGCTAGGCCTTCTGCAGTGGTGGGCGTCGTTTCGGAGCTTCGGAGCTCTCCATGGATCTGGTTATGTCTGCTGTCTTTTTTGGATGTTCCTGCTGAGGGAGGCTGCGTGTTCTTATGTTTTTTAGTTTGTGTTAGTTGTTTTGTGTTGTTTGTTCTTTTGCTGATGTTTTGTGTTTTTGGTTTAGGCCGTTGGCCTCTGTGAGCCCGAGTGCCAACTTGATTTCCCTGTGGGGGCCAGACACTCGGGTATTACCCTGTTGGGGTCTTTGTGTTATTTTTTAGTGTTTTAGTGTTTTGTAGTGTTCTTGAGTTTTACCCCGTTGGGGTCGGTTCTAGGCGGTCTTTTGACCTGTCCTCCCACTTTTTCAGCTATTGGCTGCGTGTTTTCGGCTGTTGGTTGTCTGTATTCAGCTAGTGGCTGCTCTTTGTATTTTGTTCGTTTTATAATATTCTAGGACGACCACGTTTTTGTTTCTGTGTAAGTGACTGTATGTCTTCATAATTAGTGAAAGTTTTAAGGACAGGGGTCATGGTAGTTGAAGAAGTTACAATATTCATTTCAAGGTCGTCTTCACCTATGAGATCGATAACAATGTTTTTTGGTGCATTATTACCACCAACATGAAATGCAGATCAATGACCATTATGTTCACCTGTTACAAAAATTAGTTACAACATATATATGAAATTAATTAAATTTTTAAACCAACTCTTTTTTTATATAGATGGTAAAGTAATAATTTACATAATTGAAATACATACCATTCGTTACATCGGACGACACATCAATTCCATTTTTTTTTTCAGGACAGTAAAAGATGATCCAATCCGGGGAAATGTGTTTATATTATCTATAATAAAAGAAAAATATCATAATCAATTCTTTTTGGGTATATTCCATTTTATCTTAACTTACATTACTAACAAATAGTAAATTTTCTTATAAATTTTAAATTAATTACATTAATAAGTAATACTAATATACATTCAATCTTTATCATTATATAAAAAAATGGAATATTACTTCTATAAGTGCTATAAATAATAATGAAATTATACGACAATAAAATTTTGAATAAAATAATATTTGAATATTATGATGAAATAATATATGTAAAATTATTATTTTTTCTGTCCAAAAAATAAATATATATTTTAAAATTATTTATATTTATATTAATATAAACGGGTCAGCGAGTTATCATATTGTTAAAATAAAGTTTTGAAAAAATGTTCTAAGGTAGGAAACAACAGTGCATCGCATGGGATTCTTTCTAATAATAATAATAATAATAAAAATAAAAATAATAATAATAAGTTTTATTGACTATAAAAAAATTATGTTTAATTTGAAGTAAAATATATAAGATACTATTTTCCAATACATATATACTAAGCCCATGAATATAATTTTTCTTAGTCCAAAACAACATGGATTTTGACAAATTGGAATTGGACCTAAATTTTAACAAACCAATTCCAATTAACTTACCTGACATTCTTGGCCCAATACATGTACACGTGTTAATTGGTTGTACAAAGTAAACAAAGATCGAATGGCCTACATTCGTTGGATCGATCTAACGGACATAAAGCAAAGTTGGCAACTATAAAAGCCTACAAATATCTGATAATGTAGGGTTTATCTTCTTTTTTTCTTTTCCCATACATGCGTTTCTCTCCTCTCTCTCCTCATTTCTGTCAGTTTCATTTCTTGTGATTTTTTTTTCTGCAGATTTTGAACATATGTTCTAAACAAATCGATTACACATATTGTAATTCGTATGTTTATGTTTAGAAACATGGTTCAAACTCTTAAATCATAGTTTGTTTTTAAAACATAGATCTATTTTTAAAAAAAAAATTATATATTTTCGTTATTATTATTTCTTTTGTTGGATCTGAGCTCGATTTGTAAGAAAAAATGAAAATTTGTCGAAAATTCATCATGGTTTATTTACGGATCTGGTCTATTTTTTTGATTTGAAGTCGAAAAATATGAAACCAGAAATGAAGTAATTCGTTTATCAATTAACAAATTGTTTTCGACAATTTTATGTTGATTTTGTTGTATTATTGATGGATCTGGTCTAATTTTTCGATTCAACTCCAGATCCAAAAAATCAAACTACTAAAAATATGAAAGCCGAAAAGGAAGTCATTCGTGTTTCAATTAACAAATTGTTTTCGAGAATTTTATGTTGATTTTGTTGTATTAATGACGGATCTGGTCTAATTTCTCGATTCAACTCGAGATCCTTTTCAATATGATCGAAAAATATGAAATCCGGAAAGGATTCATTTACCAAATAACAAATTGGATTACAGTAATTTGAAAATCAGATTTCAAATTTCTGTCTTAATATTTTTAATGATTTAAATTTTTTTTATTTTTTTCGATTTATTAAACAGTTATTGAAATGCAATGTCTTCTCACACATTGGAGCTCCCCAGAACTTAGTAAGGTAAGAATTTCTTCGTCACATTTGGTTATAGTTCATAATCCTCTGTAATGAATTTTTTATTGTTATTGTTTAAACAATATCATCCTTGTTTCTAAATGCTGAATTGTTTTAGGAATGATTATGATGTAGATGTATATAATACAATATTTGACAACTTTATTGTTTTCTATGTAAAATGTGTAATACATGATTTTGAGACTAAAATTTCAGTCACCCTGTACTTTTTGTTTTTTAGTTTTTTGGTCTTAACAATTATCAGACATGAAAGGTGTGCATAAACATTGAAACACCCCAGACAATATTAAGGTATTAGTAAAATGTTTAAAAATAGCATTCTTGTTCTAAGTGCTGAATTGTTTTAGGTTTCATTATGATGTAGATATATATACTATAGAATTTGGTAATACCTTTATTCATTCTCTGTTTCCATATTATTATTGTTGTTGTATAAGTTCAGTTGAAAGGTTGATGTTGTTTATGAAATATATTCAAGTTTTTAAACAATTCCTGGCTTCTTATACCTTTTGTTAGTTGATTATTCAGTTAATAAACATCAGACAAAACACATACTATACTAATGAAAAAGATTATGATATACTTGTTGTTTACATGCTTTTTGGTTGTTGTAACTAATATTTTCTTAATGATAATGATATACTAATGTTTTATGATGATGCCATTATTTTTGTCTAACTAATACTTTCTTAAAGTATGATGGAGCATATATAATGGTTTGCAAACTGGGATGTCAAAGATGCTTAATAGGAGCATTGAAGTGTTGTAAATTACAAAGGTAAGTTGTAAATATATTTGATATATTTTATATTGTTTTATTATAAAGTTCATATTTACCCAAAAAAATTGTTGACACTAAAATTTTGTTTTTTTTGGTTGCATTGATGTGGAGCAATACATATGCAAGGAGGAACATGACTCGGAGATTCAAGCTGATTGCATAAAAAAAGGTACTCTTTCACATCAAATCAAGGTCAATAATATATAAATCATGTAACTCTCGACTCATATCTCTAACTTCAATTTATTCTTCTTTTATGATTTCCATCTTCGAGCATGTTGCTGACAGTTTTGCTACAATCATGTAGGTAAGAAAAGGTAAATTTTGATGTGTACCTTTTTTGTTCTGGATCATTCTATTTTTCTTATTGTTTTGTGAATAACTTATGTGTCTTTGTTTCTCTCAACCCCCTTCTCCTTCATAACTTGAATGCTTTTATTGCTACTTGCGTCTTTGTTGCTCTCAACCCCCTTCTCCTTTATAACTTGAATGCTTTTATTACTGTTTGCGTCTTTGTTGCTCTCGACAGATGTGTTCGTGATAACTTGAATGTTTTTATTGCTGTCTGCGTCTTTGTTGCTCTCAACAAATGTGTTCTTGATAACTTGAATGCTTTTATTGATGCTTTCACCAAATATGTTTGGACTGTTTTCTAAGAATCCAACAATGTGCCAGTATGTGTTGAAATATAGGAGAGAATGTGATGTGTTGCAATGAATATATTAGATATCTACAGAATAGCCGTTTTAGATGAATTAGGATATCATGTGCCTTATCTGGTAGCTGTATTTAACACGTGCTAGTACTCTATCTGTTGTTTGGATAACCACAGGATAACAACTTGATATGTAACGCGTACCTTATGTTTTGGTATTTTAATTGTTTGAATCACTTAAGAATTACTGTGTATCCGAATTGCTATTGTTATTTAAAATTAATTTTCATGAGATAGATGTTTATGTCCCTGAATGATATTTGTTTGAATAGCTGGAATAATGTCCGATTCTAATATATTTTTATTCCTTTATTATGCTTCATACTTAACTCTGCCATGAGAATAATTACAACATAAATACATACTGTTGTTTTTTTAAATATGTGCCCCTGATTGCAAATTTATTTATAAATAATTGGATTAATGCTGTTGTGTTATGTCATATTAATCCTATTGTGTTATGTTTTATTCAAATTGTATAATCTTATGTAAAAAATAATTTGTTCTTCTTTAGATGGTATAGGTTTGAATCTGTTTTATTTAATTTTTTAATATAAAGTGGTGAATGTTTGGAAACCATATAACCGGGTACAGGTAGGCTAACAGTATTTTAGTATTGAATATTATTGCTTGTTTTCCACGGTAAAATACTGCCATTTATTTAATCCACTTATTAGATGGTATTGGTAACAATATGTTTTATTTATTTTTTTAGTATAAAGTGGTGAGTGTTTGGAAATTATTTTTTACTTTAATTTTTTCATGTATATATTAGTATATAGTGTTAAATGAAACGCATTTTACAGTATTTCTATATAGAGATAGATTTCATTTATATAGATTACTACTGTTATATACTCAGTATTAATGTAAATACTTCAACTTGAAAAAAAAAATTCTGAACAATTAAAAAACTTAATAATCAATATTATTAATAACCATTAATATCCGATACTAAAATCGAACAAACCGAATTCCCATAATAAATCCTAAAACCGAACCATAGCCAATCCTAAAACCGATTTCAAATAATAAATCCTAAATTACTCTTATTGGCGATGCCAACTTATTCAATCAAAGTACTCAAAGCAAATGAAATCCTAATATAATAATATAAAATACTTCAATCAACTAATAACATCCTAGCCACTCAATCAAAGTTGTCCTTCATTTCATCATCTTGCTCGGTCACTTTTGCTTTGCCCTTGTCGGCAGTGGCTGACTGAGCAACAAATCCTGCCTCATCTTCAATTATCTCCATTAATTTTTTCTTCGTATTTGAAGTCTCTCCAACCTTCTCTTTACCTTTGAGAGATTTCACAGGTGTTGACACCTCTTCTTCACCAATGCAATCCTATCAATCAATTTATAATGTCTAAATATTAGTATTTAAATTAAATATAATTATTTGGCTAAAATAAATCTGCTATTTTGAAGAAAAATAATAAGTGTGATAAATGATCATTGACCTTGCCATTATTAGCCTCTTCACGTTGGCATAAAGTCAAGAAGTCAGAGTCCCATTTAGTTTAATAGAAAGTAAGTGTAACTTCATATTTAATCATAGTTTATTAATTAGCCAGATTATGTTTTTGTTTGTTATACTTACTTCTTTTTCGGTAATCCACTGACTGTACTTAGATACAAGATTTTCATCAGCAATCATCCTTACAACAGAAAACGCTGATTCTGCTCCATTGAAATTACGCCTGTTTTGTCTAATTCGCACCTTAAAGAGAAATGATTTGTGAACTATATTCTCTATTTCGTCTGGCAATTCAACGCTGGTAGAATTCGGCATATAGAGATAATCATATGTATCATATAGTTTTTGGTGTTAATATATATAATATATACTATAACTAAGATAATCATATGTATCATATAGTTTTTGGTGTTAATATATATAATATATACTATAACTAAAACTAACGGAACGAACCTTTTGCATGATTTCACGTCTCAAAGCATCACATGGCCTACCAATTATAGGTTCGCATTCATTATTCCATGCAATTAAAGTCGCAAGCGCCGAAGAGTCTTGGACACCAAATTGAATCTTGTAGCTATAGATAAAAATATAAGTTAAGAAAAATAATCAGATATTATTTAATTACTATTTTGCAATATTTTTGTAACTTCTGTTACCGAAAAATGCCAAATTTATGAGCACATTTGTTTCACTAAAACTGTCCATGAACCTCCTCCATTTTGCTTGTGCATCTTCTACATGAGTGGTACCACCATTCATCTATAATTGATTCCACTGTAGCACATACCCAAATATCGTTTCCCTACATTTATAAATGTAGGATTTCAGCCATGCTTTTCATCAAATAGAAGTGGCACATAAGTATTTGTAATTATATTTACCCCAGCAGTATAACAGAGTGAGTCAACATCACTCACAACAATATCACCATCGGCTAATTCTTGAAGTTCAGATTTTACAATGACATCTCTCTTTGAAATTAAGCGGGCCCTTTTAAGTGGGCCGACGGCAGCCCTGTAGAAGATATAAAGTTTATTTTTTTAATTATCTATTTATATATATATAACTATTGAATATAAATTAATTCAAAGTAGTTTTACCTATTGCGAAATTCCACAATGTCTGGAATATTTTCTCCAGCAATTGGCCTTGTTATATCCTTTGATGAGGTAACTTGCACTTTTTCTGTTTGTAAAGAAATAATATAACTTAAACAGTACTATTGGATAAATTAATTATATAAATTGAAGGCATTAAATTTTATATACCTACCCATGCTCTTGAACGCCCTAATTGAATTATCCAAGGATTGCCATCGTGGGCAAGTTGACTCTCAAAGTTGAGGAATTAGTCAATATATGTCCCCCACAGAGTGCAGGGCAGAAAGTTTCCCCTAATTGCAAGTTTAAACAAAAAAATTATTATAATAAATATGAAAGTAAATATTACATTATATTATTATACATGAATAATCATATGTGGGTGTAAGGTTTAATATTACTCTGGATCCATTAGTGAGAATGCTATCATGCGAGTTTTTACTTCTTTGACGTTCTTCATTTGAATTGGATGTATCTCCACCACCATTCCAATGACATCTAAACATGTATTAAATATGAGTAAAAATATTATTGAACGTTAAAAAAAAATTAAATAAGTGAAAATGCAATTATTAAATAGCATTGATTCGTCGATCTTCTCGACATTAATTAGTGTTATGAACCTTTGAAAGTCGAAACGAAAAATTGGAAAGTCACCCTTGTAGCTTATGTGTTCAGTTCTTCCATGTAGTATAAGCCTGTATTGTGCAATGGTGGTTCCATACATTCTAATATTACTCTTAACCTGATAATTTCAAAATGCATAGACAACACCTTCTTCGAATTCATCCTTGAAAGTTGGGATGTTTACTGCTCTTACTATTCCAGTAATTTGACCGCCCTGGAAAAAAACAAAAAAGATAATATTAGATATTATGGTGTAATATGAGAAGAAAGAATTAATCATTAACTTTGATTATGAATTATACCTCAATGTCATGAAAGACAATTTCAAGGATGTTCTTGTAGGATGAGTATTCATTAGTCCTTTGAAAAACTCGAACCACTCTTAACTTGAGCATTGGCATGTTGGTCCTTGTTACTTGCTTGATGTTTCCCCATGCTTTAGCCATTTTTCTGTTGATATGTGAAATGGGAGTGTGAGATTTTTGTGATATGTGATCTACGTTCGGACGTTTAATTTATAGCCATGGGATAAAAGTTGATAACCATTAGATGATTTTAAATTATGAGTTTGAGTAAATTCAGACTCTGATATGATGATAAGATTAGTTGGACGTTCAATTTGATCTCTCTCTCGTAACAGATAATGAACACGTGTTTTAAAATGATGTTTAGTTTTAATGAATTCAAATTGGGATGTTAATCTGTCTCGTGATTTATCCACCGTGTGATTATTATAAAAGATAACATATTAATATATCATATTAATTGTTGTTAAGTTTCAGTAAATTGACAGTTTATGTTGATGTTCTTAATCTCTCTCGTGATTTATCCTCCGTGTGATTAATATAACAGATAACAGATTAATATATCATATTATTTATTATGTGTTTTAAATGGATAACATTAAATTCCAATTTCCAGTGATTAATATGATGTCAACCTCTTTTGTACGTGCAAAATGTGATTTAATGTGAGGCCAATCTCCCGTGCATCATGAGATTAATTCAAAAGTAAAAAATACGATAACTTCAAACTGTGATATTAATCTGGTGTAACAGATTATTGTTCCATAACAGATTATTCCACTATGCAATTTTCCATAATGAGTTATCCATAGATTATTGTTACAATATTATCTCTACACCGTTAATTTCCGTGCGATTTTCCATAATCCATAGATTATTGTTCCAATCTTATCTCTACACCATTAAATTTGAATTCAAACAGTAATTTTCGGTCAATAAAAAACTACACCAGTTTTGAATTCAAATTCTGAAATTCGGTCAATAAAAAACTACGCCATTATTGTTTTCAAAGTTTCCATAAATAGAATGTCAAAGGTATTATTTATTTGGTCAAAAGTTTCCAAAAAAGATTTATCCAACAACCTTTTTATATATAGATAAATGACATATATTTAATGCTAACAGGCTACTTTAGAGGCCTAGGGGCCATAGAGGCCTAAGGGCCTAGGCCTCGACATGCAAAACTTAAAGAACAAAATGTGGCATAAATGCCAGAGTGTCGCACCGCGACGAGATAGAAGATTCCCGCAGCGAGCAGACTGTCACGATGGCAGAGTTTGGGAGCAGCCCAGGGTGTTGCTCCGCGATAGGGCCGCATTGCCAGTATAGTCGCAGGAACTGCCACAACGACAGAGGTTGAGGGTTGGGCATAGTGTCGCGCCACGACGGCCGTTGCGCATTGACGGTCTGGAAGTTTTTTATGGTTAGTTTAGGCGGGATTAGGTGTGTTGTGTGTTTAAATTTGAAGTATCTTGTAAGTTTATGTGGTTTTCTAGTATTTTAGGGTGTATTGCATCTGATTCTCAATTGTGATGTTAATAAATATAAAAACGCTCGATTTCAAACACAAAATCGTGTCTAAATCAAGGTCGTTAGCACGGGGTTTTACACAAATTTGAGAGTTCGATACACGATTGTGAACATATGTGGCAACAAGGAGTGAATAGATCTTCTATCGGTTTGACTACGGTTCCACTAAGTTCTTCCATTTCTGAAGTCTTTCTAGACCAAGGCTATTAAAGCCCACATAGTGGGGCACCGAATTCGGATAATGAAAATGGGGGACTCTCTCCGGGATGGATTTTCTTGCTTGCTTTATTAAGTGACCTGCCTAGTGCTCGAAAAAGGCCCCTGAGAAAGACAGTTAGCTCCGTTCGTGCTCCCCGATTAGCTGGGCACACGCTTGGGAGCCCTTTCTGATCCGTAGGAGGATCGAATGAAGGGGTCGAGAATGATGTGCACCGAGCAAACCAACCAATTGGGTGCCAACATCAGTTTTACGTGTGACATGGAAGTGCATGCCGGGAATAGTTGTGTTAGTTAAGTATTAGGATAGGATAATTATGTTAGTTATAATTTAGATGTTTGAATGATTAGTTAGAATAATTTTAATATTTAAATGTCCTTACTTTAATATTTAAAGACTAGGAAATGATCTTGTAATATGCAAGTTTTATGAAATAAAGTTTAAGAAAAAGGCTCGTTTCTGAGTACTTTTTTCGTGAAAAAACTGAGGCGGAGAGCGCAAGTTCTTCGCTTATTATTGTGTCAACCAAGGCCGTTAGCATGAGTTTTACACATTTTATCGTGTACGAACCAAAGCCGTTAGCGCGGGTTCTTACACAAAATCGAGTCCTGATACACGATCTTCATCATCATATTCTTATATTTTACTTTTTTGAAATAATAATATTATAAAATTAACTAAACACCAATACAAGTCTCAACACAAATTCCCTTGAAATTACACTCTACCAAGGAAAAAATACAACTACACACAAACACCCACTCTATGAAGGAGACAAAACACTGAGATTACAGGCCAAACACAACTGTGATACTATTGATGGGTCTACTTCCGGATCTGGAGTAAACCGGTAGATATGAGCTCAGATCTGCTTGAACCGCCTCCGAATCCCTGCTAGACCGCGAGATACCTGCAAAAACTCAACGCCGGAGGTGTTTCCTGCGTAGAGCCTCCGACGCTCAAGTCAGTATGAGAGTGACGAAAAGATGCTGCGCAGCAGCTATGGGGGAGAGTGGGAATGAATGAGAGTTAGGGTTTGGGGTTACCTCACCTCCTTTATATAGGAGTGAATACTTACTTGAAGTACCCAAAATGCCCAAGTCGGTGGACCTAGAAGGTCCAAAATGCCCCGGTCGGTTCGTTTCCCCTTGCTGCTGAGTCATCACAAGATTCCTTCTTATCCTTTGTAATATGCGGAACTTTAAGTATGCTGCAAGTGTGATGAGTCGTCATCACATCTTTGGTATTCGAGGTGTGCGGGGTCGACTTCGAGAGCTAGGAGGTCGACTTGTGAATTGTGCGGATTCGGAGGCTACGCTTGGCTAATTCTCTGAGGTGAAGTCATCTTCAGAGAGTCATCTTAGTTAAGTTGACTGCTGAGAGTCGACTTAGAATATCGGGATGCTCGGGAGTTACGCTTTTGCTGTTCTTCTTCTATTGATGTCGACTAGTGAAAATCGACAGACTAAGGTCGACTTGCAAGAGTCGACTAGACCGATTTCTGCCTCTTCTCGATTGCTCTCAGTATAATCGACTCTAGGGAAGTCGATTTGTATATATTAATGGTAATCTATCGTCCTGTAGGCAGTCTGAACGGTTATCCGGTCGAGTAGGGAGTCTTTAGGCCGGTATGTCCTTGTATGGCTATATCAACTATCATACTAAAAAGTTAAAAAAACGAAGTAAAACATTCACAACTACACTCACCTAACACAAAATAAAACATACAGAAATTCTTATCATTGTGTCAATGTAATATATACCACCCCACACGATTTGCTTAATCATATTTTCCAAAAAACAGACCTCATTTCTTAGCTCATCTGAAAAAAATATAAAAGCCACCCGGATTCATACAAATGGAAATATATATTAATCAAGGTGATCAAGGAGGGTGACTAAAAGAACCCTATAACCTTCAAATATCAAATAAGAAATCTGTTTAATCACAGCCTATATTTCTCGTGGGAACTATCACAGCCTATAGTTCACTTCATCAGGTTACATCTGGTTTTTTTCTAATTCTTTCCTCTTGTCCATACCCATGCAAAACAGACATAACCCCCAAACAACCATATACACACCACCAAAAATTATCAATCATATAAAAAAATAAAAAAAAATGAAAAACAAAAAAATTGCCCTCAAATATTATTTCCATTCACCAGTAGTTCCCACACGAGCACTCCCCATCCCTAAAATGATGAAACCTCTTCCCATCCCTCACGACAATCTCCCTCCCCTCCGCCCTCGACATGAAACTAACCGCATTATGACAGTCCCCACATATCCGCAGGTTCTTGAAGATCCTAATCGGCACCCCTCTCGGAATCTTCAGAAGCCCATAAACAACCGCAAGCTTCTCACTGTGAGTCGACAACGCTTGCTCCTTCTGCTCCGACTCCATATCATGCAAAACAAACTTCGTATCCGGAACATACCCCAATTTCCTTATCCTCGTCATCAAATCCTTGAGATAAACGTACACCGTCTTCACCTCCGGGTGCTTCGTGTCGTCCACCAAGAAAACGTGCACCTTGCTCTCGACCTCGAGCCAGCTGCAGCCAGGCTCCTTCTTCACTCCCCTGTCCCTCATCATCTTCCGCACCCTCGCCACGTCATCCCACCTGCCAGCTGTCGAGAACATGTTCGCCAGCAGTATATAGCTTCCATCGTGCTTCGGGACCATCTCAAACAGCCTCTCGGCCGCTTCAGCCCCGAGCTCCACGTCACCATGAAGCCTGCAGCCAGAGAGCAGGGCTTCCCAGACTGGCGGGCCGGGCTCGAATGGCATTTTAATTATCACTTCTCGGGCCTCACTAATTTTTCCCGCCCTGCACAGAAGATCTATCAGCCGCGCGTAATGGTCTTCACCGGGGGTAATTTCATAAATTCTACTCATCGACTCGAAGTGCTTTCGCCCTTGCTCGACTAGGCCCGCGTGGCTGCACGCCGAGAGGACAGTCAGGAACGTGACTCGATCAGGCAGTATTTTCTCCTCGACCATCTCGTCGAAAAGCTCGAGCGCGCGGGCGCCCTGCCCGTGCTGACCCAATGCTGACATCATCGCATTCCAAGAGACTGGGTCCAAGCAGGGCATAGTGAGGAACATGAGCTGTGCAGATTCCAGAGTCCCGCATCTCGCGTACATCGTTATCAGAGCGTTTCCGGCCGAGAGGCTCGACTCGAATCCGAGGCGGATGAGCTGACCGTGCAGCTGTCGGCCTTGCTCTAAGGAGGCGAGCGCTGCACAAGAGGTTATGGCTCCGGCGAACGCGTAATCGCACGGCTTCAGCCCGTGGGACTTCATTTCGTTGAAAAGCTTGAGAGCTTCTTCGCCGAGACCGTTTTGCGCGAATCCCGATATCATGACGGTCCACGAGAGCGTGTTTTTTGAGTCGGGCATTTTGTCGAAAAATAATTTCGCCTCACGAATTTTGCCGGCGCTCACGTGGGCGGATAGGATCGTGTTCCACGAGATGAGGTCCTTGTTGCGAATGGAGTCGAAGATTTTTTTGGCGTGGTCGAGGCTTCCCATTTTCCAGTATAGAGTGATGAGAGAGTTATTTACGGACACCAGAAAGTCGGACGTGGGATTTGGCTCTGTGCGTAGGATTCGTGCGTGAATCTGCTTGCCGTGAAGAAACAGCCCGGCGTCCACGCAGGCACTCAGAACATTCGAGTAAGTGAAATCATCATGGCGAATACCCAACGAATGCATGTTTCGAAACATGTCAAACACTTGAGACACCATTTTCTTGTGCACGTACCCGGAAATCATAGCGTTCCACACTACAACCAGTTTCTGATCCAGCCTGTCGAAAACTTCACGGGCCAAATCAACATCCTCGTTCTTCACATAGCCTGTGATTATTGTCGTCCAGGATAATTCGTCCCTTGCGGGCATTTCGTCGAACAGCTTCCTCGCTGATGTCATCAGCGAGGAAGATGACACGAGCGGCGATAGCATGCACTTGACGTAAGCAGACATCAAAGCGTTCACAACAGAGGTAACTGAGCTTGTACCGGACTTTATGACCACACAGTGCAGCTGCTGGCAATGGTGTTCTTTCTCGGCCACTAGCGCCAAAGCTGCAAGCAGGCTCGTGTAGGTGAAATTATCGGGTTTGAAGCCTTCTTGCCTCATTTTGTTAAAGAGATGAATGGCCGCAAGGCCGTCTCTGTTATGGGAATAGCAAGTGATCATGGCATTGTAGCAAACTGTGTCTCGGATTCTTAACGGGATGCAGTCGAATATTTTTCCGGCGGACTTAGGGTTTCCAGAGGTGGAATAGGCAGCAATCAGGGTGGTTCTCGAGACAACATCTGGATGGGGAATTTCATCGAACAGCTTCTTTGCGTAGCTAAGGTTGTAGGATTTGCAATAGAAATCGATCAGGCGGTTGAGGATGTGACCACGGGGTGAAAATCCAGAGGCTATCATGTGGGCGTGGATTCCAGCGGACAGGACGTAGGCGGAAGGGCCACGTAAGAAACAGAGGTGGAGCCTGGCGGCGTAGTCGCTGGCCGCCGCCGCGTTGAGCTCCGCCGGTCGCCGGAGAGGAAGGGTAGGGTACAGAAACGGTTTGGCGGCGGAACTTTTCATGTTGTTGGGTGCCGGACATTGGGGTACGGCGTTCGCCAAAAAGGCAGCCTGACCGCCGTCGATGCAATATACTGTTGTTTTCGTAATATGGGAGGTGGCGGCAAAGCGGTTGACCGATATTTTTAAAGGGCTATCAAATGTTGTCCTGAAATTATATTTTACAGTCACCTGGTTTTTACCCAAGTAAAAATAGGAAAAGGTGAAAAATAGTCAATTTTTTGTAGAAGTTGAATTAGGGAAAATTACACTTTGCCTACCGAACTATCTGCGTTTTTACACTTTGCCCACTCAACTTTTTCCGGTGACACTTTACCCCTTGAACTTCAAATATTCTTGCACTTAACGACCTCCGGCCACTGGAGATGCAAAATCAAGGGCAAAATCGTCATTTACACCTTAGGAGACACCTCAAATTAGTCTTCACGAGTACACTTTGCTTACCGAACTATACGCGTTTTTACACTTTGCCTTTGATTCTGCATCTCCGGTGGCCGGAAGTTGTTAAGTGCAAGAATATTTGAAGTTCAAGGGGTAAAGTGTCACTGAAAAAAGTTGAGTGGACAAAGTATAAAAACACGGATAGTTAGGTAGAGAAAGTGTAATTTTCCCGTTGAATTAATAGCCATTTTAGTAGGTAAAAAGACACAATTATACTCTTCATGTTATAAAAACAGAAATATAAAGAACACAATATAAAAATTGAATATACCTTATACTCAATCTTTCTTCTTTCTTCTGAATGCATATTCCTTCACTTCATTTGGAGTGCCTTTTATAGGCAAATTCTACCGACAATTCTACACAAATTATTAACATCTCATACCCTTTACCATTCACATTACTATTCATGAATAGTGGTATATTCCGCTTGTTCATAATACTCCCCCTTGGAATTACCACTATTAAATGTGCGTTTATGCTGCCTCGTTAAAAACCTTATCCGAAAAAATCCTGTGGGAAAAAAACTGAGATAAAGAAAAAATAGCACAGCCGCACATGCTCCCCCTCGAGTTATCATCTGTGCAAATCTCGAAGATGTCTCATTCCAATGTTATGAACGTGCTTTCGGAATGTTGTAGTTGGGAGCGCCTTCGTAAATAAATCTGTTGCATTATCACTTGATCGGATGTATTGAATCTTGATCTGTTTGTTCCTTTCAACCTCTTGGCTGTACGAGAAGAACTTTGGTGGGATATGTTTAGTTCTGTCACTCTTAATGTATCATTCTTTGGTTTGAGCGACACATGCTGCATTGTCTTCAAATATCACCGTCGGATCTTTATTATTCGATAATCCACTGGCTTGTTGAATGTGTTGAGTCATGTTTCTGAGCCTTTGTTGATGTCGAAAATCGGACGATCAACCGTAAAAAATAATACGAATTGCTAGTATGAAAATGAAGAATAAAAATGGATAGGAATGGTGTGTTCTTGGAAGGAAGGAGATGAATAGTGAAGGGAAGAAAAAAAGTCCCCTTCTCTCTCCTCTCCCCCTCATATATATACACCCCACCTTTCTCACAAGTGGGTGATTAAATAAATAAGAGGTAATACATCATTATTTAATGTGAGATAACTATCGTGGGGCCCGCTGATAACTCTTGCCGGTTCCAACTGACGTCTGTCTCCTCGGCAATTATGGTATCTACTGGAGGCGGCTCTGAATCCTACTCGGCTCGGTAGCTGGCGGACTCGATATCTGGGAATCCGGTCGCTTTTTAGGCGATCGGTCTAGAGAACCTATTTGTATATTTATTTATCATATATTTATGGGTTCTTGGTTGTCGGGACGTATTTTATCATTGTATTTTTTACTTAATTAATTGGAGCCAAATTGGGTATCAACAGCCTTCATAAAGTGCAATGATTTCAGCATGGTTTGAAGATGTAGCAACCAATGTTTGTTTCTGAGAACGCCAAGAAAATGCAGTTCCACTAATCGTGAATACGTAGCCAGTTTGAGATCTCGCCTTATGTGGGTCTGATAAATATCCTGCATCTGCAAAACCAATAATTTCATGTTTTTTTTTATCATTTGAGTAAAATAACTCCAGATCGGTTGTTCCTTGGAGATAACGAAATATATGTTTGATTCCATTCCAGTGTCTCCTCGTAGGTGACGAGTTATATCTTGCAAACAAGTTGGTAGCAAAGAATATATCTGGTCTGGTGCAATTAGCAAGATACATAAGAGCTCCTATTGCACTCATATATGGTACTTCAGGACCAAGTATTTCTTCATTTTCTTCGTATGGTCGAAATTGATCCTTTTCAACATCCAATGTTCGGTTAACCATCGGAGTACTAAGGGGATTAGCTTTGTCCATGCTGAATCGTTTCAGTACTCTTTCAGTATAGTTAGATTGATGGTCAAATATCCCATTCTGTACTCTCTCTATCTATAAGCCGAGACAATATTTGGTTTTTTCGAGATCTTTCATTTCAAATTCGCCTTTTAGAAAAGTGACTGCTTCTCGTACTTCATTTGTTGTCCCAATAATATTTAGATCATCAACATATACAACAATTATCACAACTCCATCATGTGATTTCCTTATAAAGACACACAAACATATTTGATCATTTAAGTATCCCATTTTGAGCAATTGTTCACTCAAACAATTATGCCACATACGCCCGGATTGTTTCAAGCCATATAATGACCTTTGCAGCTTCATCGCACATAACTCTTTAGTTTTGGAGTTTAGTGCTTCGGGCATTCTGATTCCTTCAGAAATTTTCATGTAAATGTCGGTGTCTAATGATCCATACAAGTAAGCAGTCACAACATCCATGAGACGCATCTCAAGATTTTCATGGATAGTTAACTGATCAAGTATCTGAAAGTAATTGCATCCATGACAAGGGAATATGTTTCATCATAATCGATCCCAGGCTTTTGGGAGAATCCCTGTGCTACAAGGCGAGCTTTATATCTCGTGATCTCATTTTTCTCATTTCTTTTTCTGATGAAAACCCATTTGTATCCAGTAGGTTTTATGCCTTTTGGTGCAATGGAAATAGGCCCAAAATTTTTTTCGTTTATTTAGTGAATCTAACTCAGCTCGGATGGCGTCTTTCCACTTATCCTAGTCATGTCTTTTCTGACATTCAGTTACAGATTTTGGTTCAGGATCCTCAACTTCATCATCAATTTCTTTCGATACCATATATGCAAACGCATCATCAATATTTATCATCTCATCACGCTTCCAAAGATTCCCATTATTTAAGTAATTAATGGAAAATTCAATATTTTCATTTCTTTCCGAAATTTTCCCATCATCTTGATTCTTTTTCAAATTCGAGTCATGAATTTCTCTTTTCTTTTGAGGATTCTTATCTTTAGACCCAATTGGTCTTCCTCGTTTCAAGCGTGTCTTTGACTCATTTGGCATATTATCATTTTCCATTTCTTTTGGAATCTCAATTTGAGCAGGGGCATTTACAACTGCCACATGTGATTTGGTCACCCTTTTTAAATCAGTAAATGCATCTGGCAATTGATTTGCAGTATTCTGCAGGTGTATGATCTTTTGGACTTCTTGCTCTTTTTGTTTGGTGGGAGGAGTAAGATATGATAGTGATGATGTTCTCCATTCAATATTTCTCTCGATTGATTTTTCATTCTCACCTAAGGGGGGAAATAATTCTTCATTAAAATGACAATCATCAAACCGAGTTGTAAAAACATCACCTGTTTTTGGCTCAAGGTATTTGATTATTGATGGAGAATCATATCCAACATATATTCTCAACCTTCTTTGAGGCCCCATTTTTGTACGTTGGGGTGGAGCAATTGGTACATATATTGGACAACCAAAAACTCTTATATGTGCAATATTTAGTTCTCGACCATATGCCAACTGTAATGGCGAGTATTTACGGTATGTACCTGGTCTTATTCGAATTAGATCATCTGCATGAAGAATAGCATGTCCCCATACTGCAGTGGGGAGTTTTGTTCTCATTATTAATGGTCTAGCAATAAGCTGCAATCGTTTAATTAATGATTCAGCTAGACCATTTTGAGTGTGAACGTGGATGTTCAACATCAATTCCCAATACCATACAACAATCATTAAATGCTTGAGATGTAAACTCACCAGCATTGTCAAGTCTGACCCTTTTGATAATATAATCTGGGAATTGAGCCCTTAATTTAATAAGTTGGACGAGTAATTTGGCAATGCCACATTTCAAGTGGATAACAAACTCACGTGAGACCATTTACTAGAAGCATCAATCAACACCATAAAATATCTGAATGGGCCACAAGGTGGATGAATAGGTCCACATATATCACCATGAATCCTTTCTAAAAATAATGTTGATTCATGTCCGACTTTAGTATGTGATGGTCTCACTATCAATTTCCCTTGAGAACATTAGGCACATGTCAATTCATGTGTTTGCAATATCCTTTGATTTTTTAATGGATGTCCCTTAGAATTTTCAATAATTCTTCTCATCATTATCGAGCCAGGGTGACCAAGTCGATCATGCCAAAGTTGAAACAATCCATTCGATTTTGAATTTGTTGCAGCATAAGCCTCGATTATATTCATGCGGGAGTAATATAAAGCCGAGGATAAAGCGGGTAATCTTTCCAAAACACATTTATTTCTCGTAATATTTGAGGTAATGCAAAGATATTCATCTCTCCCTTTATTCATTGTTTCAACATGGTATCCGTTCATTCGAATATCTTTAAAACTCAACAAGTTTCTTATTGATTTTTGGGGAGAATAATGCATTATTCAATGTGAATTTTGTACCTCCCATCATAAAAAATATAACCTTTCTGGACCCCTCAATTATCTTTGCACTCCCTGATATTATGTTCACTTTCGCTTTATTTGTTTCTAAGTGAACAAAATATTTTCTGTCTTTGAGTATAGTGTGGGTAGTGGCACAATCTGCGAGACGTAAATCTCCATTTTGGTTTCAGGACTGTTCCATGATCTAAAACAAAAAATGAAAAATATTATTGATCAATTTCAAAATACATATAATGATGGTTCACATGCTATTACAATCATACGTAAGAATTTCATCAACACACAGAAGACAGATCATCAATTATTCTTGATTATTTGCAGCTCCTTCTTCAAACGTTGCATCAACAAAATCCATTTTCAGCATATCATCGATGTTATAGTCATCCTCTGCACGTATCGGTTCACTTCCGGAAGATTCTCTTATCATAAAATTAGTTTCAACATTCTCCCCCTTTGATTTCTGAGAATCCTGGTAACTTTCAACCACGTGCCTTGGGGCTCGACAATTTCAAGCCCAATGCCTCTTTCTACCACATCGATATCATGCTTTATCATCGTTATTTTTCATGAGATTTTCTTTCTCTTTATCATGTCCAGAATTTTGCTGAAAATTTATCCCCCTTTCATAGTTTTGGGCATCATTTTGGCCATGTCCACGATTGTATACTCGACCTGAATTTTATCCTCTGTGAAATTTTCGGCCTCGGCCATAACGGCGATCTGGACCATATCTACGTCCACGTCCACGGCCACTGCCACGGCCACGACCCGAGTCATATCGACATCCATGAGTATGGCTGTTTTCATTTCTGGTTCCCTGTCTAGAGATTACAACATTTATTTCAGGGACCACAGTAGACCCCGTGGGTCTAGATTCATGATTTTTCATTAATAGCTCATTATTTTGTTCAGCCAACAACAAACAATAAATCACCTCAGAATATTTCTCAAAACCTTTTGCTCGATATTGTTGTTGTAAATGTACGTTGGACGCATGGAACATGGACAATGTTTTTTTCAACATATCATAGTCAGTTACCGTTTCCCCGTATAATTTCAGCACTGAGCAAATTCGAAACATTGCTGAATTATATTCGCTCACTTTTTTAAATCTTAAGAAACGTAATGACATCCATTTATGGAGAGCCCGGGGGAAAATAACTTTTTTTTGATGATCATACCTTTCTTTCAAGGCTTTCCAAAGATCCGCTGGATCTTTCACAGTCAAATATTCATTTTTTAACCCCTCATTCATATGATGCCTTAGAAAAATCATGTCTCTTGCCTTTTCTTGTATGGATGAATCATTTGGGGAAATATTGTTTTTTCCAATCTCATTGCATCCAAATGAATTTCAACATATAATGTCCATGAAATGTAATTTTTTCCAGTGATATCAAGTGCCTCAAACTCGAGCTTCACCAAGTTTGACATGGTAACTATAAAATACAACATCAATGCTTAGTTTTAAGAAAATTACAAATATAATCATTCATTATTCAAACCGATCAGAACAACTAATAAGAAACACATTAGAAAAAGATGTAATACATAAAATATAAATTCAGCTGTATGATACAACATCGTGAAAATTCCTAAAGAGTATATAATAACCAATATAATGGTAATTATAAATAATAAATCAAACATTTTTGTTTTTTTCTTTTGAGGAGAACATATTATAATATTTTGGAATGAGTGTTAATATATGAAGTATAGTGTTATATATATAGATTGATAAATAGCCGTTGCAAAAGAGCGTTAAGTAACCGTTGGATCATATTATTGTATAATATTTGTTAATTGTATCATTCATGAAAATTTAATTTATCATGCATATCAACTTAAAAAATTTTCGGGTTACTAGGTAAACATTTTAGTTAATACAAGTAACAAATAAAAATGTCACTCCACACTACTCGATAATTCTTTCGGTGGGTACAACAATAAACAGTTATAAATTTCACGCCACATTACTGTGTAAACCATGTGTGAAGTACAAGTAGTAATATTATGTATTTTTATTATAACTTGGAGTTATTTTTCATAATCAGTAGTAATTCATAAGTAAATTTAATAATATCATCTTACCACATATTATTAACTATGGCAAAGCCTTACTTGCCAATAATAATGGTAATTAGTATAATGTCATATTTAGTATATTCATACCACATATTCTTGACTATGACAGAGCCTTTACTTGTAAAAAATAATGATAATATGTAGATTAGTAAAATATACTACTATTATGTAATATATATACATATATATATATATTATTAGTATATTCCTACCTTTCTGACCGAGTAGAGCATTCGTGTTGATAACGTGTTATAAAACGGAAATATAAATAACGCAATATAGAAACTGGATATAACTTATACTCAATCTTTCTTCTTTCTTCTAAATGCATATTTTTTCACTTCATTTGGTGTGCCTTTTATATGCAAATTCTACTGACAATTCTACATAAATTATTAACATCCCATACCCCTTAATATTCACATTACTATTCATGAATAGTGGTACATTCCACTTGTTCATAATACTTCCTTTATATTTTTATTATTAATAATAAAAATTAATATCCTATTTTCATTTTCATTTTCTCTTTCTCTCTCTTTTTTAATCTCTATATCTATNCCTTTCTGCTTTTCTTTTTTCCTGTCCGGTGTCAGCCCCATGGCCTCTGTCCCAGTGCCGACCTCTTTTCTGGCAGACCCTTCCCAGAACCCGGTCACCCTCATATCAGAGTTAGACGGTTTCTTCTCGGAGTTTAAGGTCGGTTTTTTATCTCTCTTGGCAAAATACCGTAAAAATGGAAAAGATAGCGGAGGAGAGCTCTTCATCTCGGCTCTCTTATCGGCCATGGCTCCCTCGCCCATCGCCGACTACCACAGCTATGTGAAGGATGTGAGTCCTTCATCCTCAGCCGTAGTCGCCGGCAAGGAGCTGTCGCCAGCGTTGGTTCAGTCGTCAACCTTCCCCATCCGGTGGTAAACTCGGTGGAGACCCAGCCTCGTCCGGGAAGCCTCGGCTCCTCCCGCCGGTGCTCAGGCCGGATTCCACTACCTCGCCAATCAAAGGCTCTACTTTGACTCTGACCAATCTCAAAGCTCCCTCTGGCGGCGTGCATATGGTGACGTGGAGCTCCCACTGCCATTGATTGACTAGCACCTAGACGGCTTGATTCTCCCTTCTACAGGCCTGGCTAAGTCTCCAATTTTCTTTTGACCGACGCCTGAAGCCCAAGTAAGTCCCCTTGCAGGCCCTCCTCAATCTTTGCCTCTCTTAGCCCCAATCCCCATCATTGATTCCCAGCCCATCACAACCACAACACAACACATACATTCTACCCAAAGCCCCCCAAACCCTCAGCCTATTCTTTTACCCGTCACTCCACATTCCCAACCCACTCCAATCTCAACCCAACCCACTCATTCCACCTCACCAAACCAACCCACATCCCCCAAACAGCCCACTTTTAATTCCTTTAATCCCCAGCCCGCCCCCACCTCTCCCAAAAATCTCACACGATTTAACCCCTCACCCCAACACATACGATTTGCAGCTCAAGTCGTTCTGAGGGGAATACCGCTGATTGAAAAAAGCCGTCGAATCAGCCAGCTCTTAGCCTATGCAACCGTTGCATTTGGACTGCTTGTGGCCGCTGCCTCCATTACACCGCCAGCCGGTGATCTCAGCGCCGATGGCCCTCCGATCACCGGAGTTATAAATTTGTCACTCAGAATTCTGGGCCCTAGGCGGCCCTTTTCTCTAACGGGCCCCGTTTCATCGGTTTCTGGCACCTCGGCCATACTCACCTGTCCCCTTTTGACCGGCCAGTCCCCGACGGGCACTTTTTCGGGCCTTTCCACGGCCCAACACTCCAGAGCTCCTCATGCCGGAACTCCTCCAGTGGGCACCCCGACGGGCACCACCTCCAATGGCCCTGGCTCTTTTCGGGACGTGATTACCGGCAAATCCACCGGCGCGACACACCATCGGAGTTTGACCTTTGACACCTATCGAGACAACCCCCGAGCGTCCATTTCTTACACCGAAGAGGGATAACACATGGTAAGTCTTCATGAGCCTGATATTTCCTCTCTTATTGAGACGTACGAAAAAACCTTGATTTTTAAGTTCTCATATTGTCCCCACCCTCCGAGATTTGGCTGTTGGACTTAAGAAACTAGGATATAAGGGTAGCGTTATGCCCAATTATTATAACTTCAACCACCATTTAGCACCTTTGACCTTATAGCACCCTGAAATAGCTCGATATGTTGGTCTGAGAGGGTAACTCGACTACGGTAGGACTAGGAGAACTCTAGTAAGTACAGAGACAAGTTGTTCGGCCTATGTAGCTCGGACACGGGTTTAAGGCACCGAACTAATAGAACGGACATGACTTGGAGCTATCGGCCTCCAAGAGCCCAGTTAAGTAGCTGACCTCGGTATACATCGAGTTCGGGTGTTCTGGGGGCAGGTCGGACCTAAAGACAAGGTTGGATCAGGTCTCGGGACAAGGTCAGGTACGTCATCGGAAGGGCCATAACAAACAAAATGAGAGGCCAGACTTACGACCTAAGGATTTCCAGGCTAAAACAGTAAAAAGGGGGAAGAATCCAAACAAGAAGGAAAGAATACTCGCTCAAGGACTTTTGTCAAGAAAGAAACGTGTTAAGTTAGGAAAGTAGAATCCGGTTGGATCTCTTCCCCAACAAGAACTCTATTCGTCTTCAAGGTATCAAGTTCTATAAAAGGACAATTGGTTCTCTCATATTACACATCGCACAATCCACAATTTGTTCTCTATATTATGTACACTGACAGTTGAGCGAGTTCTGACTTGAGCGTCAGAGAATTTCTGCCGAGTCCCCCTTTCCAACATATTGCAAGTTATCAGAAGCTCAAGAAAAAGGATCGTTCAAGGTGGAAAGTGTTCAACCCGATTAGGGATGGCAATTTGGCCCGGACCTGGTCCGACCTGGCCCGACCTGCAGGATTTGGGGGAGTTGGACACGGCCTGTTATCAAAATGGGCCAGAGCAGGTCCGCCCCGTTGCGTAAACGGGCCAGGTCCGGGGCATTTATGTTGGCCCGCCCGATATGCCCCGCCCCGACCTGACCTGCTAGAGAAAGTAAGACTATTAATTTTCCTACCTGCCACTCATACCTTCTCTCACTTTTTCTTTTTTTTTTTCTCCCCTCTTCTCCCACTTAACACAGGCGTCACTCACTTTTCTTATTTGTTTTTCTCCCCTCTTCTCTCACTTCTCCCAGCGTCACTTTCAGTTTCTCTATTCTAATATTTGTACTCTCTTTCTCATTCTTTTATTCTCCCTCCAAAGTTTTTCTACTTCAGTTTTTTCTTTTTCTTCTCTCTTTATCCCTTTGTCTTTGCATTCACAGACTCACAGATCTGGGAAATTGAGGGTTGCAGTCTGAAATGTCTCAAACTTGGGTTGGGAGGCGGCGGCCGCGAGCCACAACTGGGAGAAGGATGCGGGCCACGGTTGGGAGACGGGCCAAACGGTGATTGCAGATGACGAACACGCTGGAAAATAGAAGCAATTATTGTGTGGATAATTAGTTAGGGTTTTGAAGTTTGATTTGCTTAATTTTTGTAATATTCATTTTTTAAAAAAATTCTCTTTGTATGATATTTGAAATTTCCATCAGGTGACCTTTTTTTGTTAAAATCAGAAGTTGCATGTTTGAGTGAGGTATAGTTGCAGAAAAAAAAAAAAAAAAAAAAAANGGGTCAGGGCGGGCCGGCGGGGTCTTGGGGCCATCCTGGTGGACCCGTAGCGGGGCACGGGCCAGGTCGGGCCACGCGTGTAGAGTCACGGGCCAGATCTGGGTATGGCACTACCCGGCCCGACCTGGCCCATTGCCATCCCTAAACCCGATCGTGACCAAATGTGACGTATCAAAATGCAAGATCAAATTAATCCCTAACACTATCTAAACGTATTAGTCTTACATAACAAACATAAGATCAATCTAATCTAAATAATATAATCTTGCCTCTTAAGATTAAATTAAGGGTTAATTGCAAAAAAAAACCCGACCTTTCTTAAAGTTGCAAAAAAAACTCAACGTTTTCGATTTAGCATAAAAATACCCAAGCTTTCAAAATTTTTGCAATTGTGTCTCGAAGGAAGATTCCGGTCAATTAGTGTTGAGGTGGACTATCGAAAAACTTACGTGGCAACAAAACATTGACGTAGAAAATACAAATTAATACTCGGTGCCACATCATTGTACAAGTAGGAGTCCATGTCATCTCATGAATGCCACGTCAAAATCAAGAGATATAATTTGCCCCAATCTCCAACACGATGAATCAGAGGAACAGACACAGAAAAGCAGAAAACTTCACGCAGAGCAATCTCCACCTTCTTCACACACGCACGACCGCTCTCTTCCTTCTTCATCCGACAAATTGAGTTCACCATCTTCTTCACGCCGCGCCTCTGGCGATTCTTCATCCGAAAATCGAGTTCCCTAAAATCTTCGAGCAACAAAACCCTAAATAGAGAACGGGTAAATTCATACATTTTTCTTGGTCTCTACATTGCCAAACGCCAGCTCAACGGACAACAACAAGAAAAGCAATCCCCACAGCAAACTCCTCCCCGTCGATTTCATCGCCACCGCCACCACCTCTACTAATAATTGTTGACCGGAATGCAATAAAGGAAAAAAAAATGCACCTTTTTATGTATTGATTGATTTTGCGAGTGGGTGAAAGAAAGAACGTCAAAATCAGAAAGAGGGCTGGTGGCGAATGGGGAGGATGGATAAGAGCAAGAGAGGACCAAAAAAGAAAAGAAAGAAAAAATGAAAAAGGTTGGCAATGCTGAGAGAGGAGAGATTAACGGGATAAGCGTTGAATTTATTAAAGAAGAAAAAAAGAATTTGAGTTTGACGTGGCATTCATGAGATGACATGGACTAATTGAATTTGCCACGTAAGTTTTCCGATAGGCCACCTCAGCACTAATTGACCGGAATTTTCCTTCGAGACACAATTGCAAAAATTTTGAAAACTTGGATATTTTTATGCTAAATCGAAAACGTTGAGTTTTTTTTTACAACTTTAAGAAAGGTCGGGTTTTTTTTTTTGCAATTAACCCTAAAATTAATCTAATTTTGTATAGGAAAACAAACATGCTCTTAGAGTTGATATTTTCAAATTTATACCTTCTTCATTTTTTCTCAGTACAGATTCCCGCCTGTGTACATACGCGTATATGCTCTCTGATCCAATTTGAAGTTATTGTGGAGGAAAATGGTGGTCTATGGACCGTTAACGCCTGGCCAGGTTTGTCAATCGATCGCTCGTTTTTGCTCATAGTACTTCCATGCGTTTGATATTTCGGCCTTAGGCTGTAATGACAGTGACGGCGAGTGTTGAGCGTGTAATTGGAGGGGCACCTTTTCTAAGTTTTATTTTTTTTAATAATATGTGAAATGCAGTTGATTTTGCTACACTTTTGAAGTAAATGTGAAACGCTTGAAGTGAATTTGTTTATTTTTATTTTGTACATCGACTTTTGTGCTATTCTGCAGTTATGAGCCCTGAGACCTTCAATATGAGCTAGAATGTCTTGGTTTGTTCTTCTAACGTTTATAAATGCAGGTGTCCTTTTTCCTTGGAGTTATACCAGTATTTGCTGCTTGGCTTTTTGCGGAATATTTAGAGCACCGAAAAAATTGCTCGTCTCATAAGCTGTACGTGGAAGCACGCTGTCCTTCATTTCAAAATAATTTTTTAGTATATTATGAAGACATTTGGAATATTATATGTGTATAGTATATGGGTCTGTTAGCTAATCTTGCTGCTAAACTAGCACTTTCCTTGATAAAAAAGGAGCTGCCTTATGAAAATATGAAATAATTGTTATCATTGCCTTTAATTTTTAAGAAATATGATATTTCGAGAATAGAAGACAAATAGCTATTTCTTTCAGTACATTCATGATTAATTCTGCTGTTAACCTGAGTTCAGAATTATTATATAAACAGGACGAGAATAGTTGAATGACTGTGCCTCCGAAGATCATATGTACCTTTTATATTCTGACCATGAGTATTGAGTTGTACCTTTAAAATCCCTTGCATTTCAGAGGAAGGAACTCTGATATTAATTTGGTTGAGTTGGGTGAAGTAGTCCAAGAAGATGATAAAGCGGTTCTGTTGGAAGGAGGTGGCCTTCAGTCGGTACCCCCTAAAGGGCGGAGTTCGTCTGTAATGTCCCATGTTGTCAGGTTTGTGAAAAATGATATTAAACTTACTCGGATGTTAATGTTGTTTAAACGAGTCTGAAATCATTGTTCGAGTGTTTTATCAGGTTGCTTATATTGGATGAGTCATTCTTGCTCGAAAATCGATTGACTTTGAGAGCCATGTATGTATGAAGTAGCGAATTCTCAAGCTATTTATATTCTTACTTTTAAGACCTTTTGTATTCTCTTGGTTAATTTTACAATTTTGGTTTCTCTCCTGCAGATCAGAGTTTGGTGCCCTTTTAATCTACTTTTACCTATGTGACCGTACAAACCTTCTCGGAGAATCAAAAAAGGTCGGATTCGCTGGTCTCTCTCTTAGTTTGGTTTATGCATATCTTACACACAGTTTTAGGGTAGGACCTTCCACAGTAATGAATTATGAAAATGAGATAGAATGAACTGAATCTCTTCACAAGAAGGATAAAACAAATAGCTGTGGCCATTATATATTCCATTCCCATCGACGTGTCTTAAGAACATGTCGTGATATGCAATTTCTGATAAGTTTTGTAGCATAGAGAACGTGGAGAGCTTCAAACATGTGATTTATCCACATCCGCACTAGTACTGCTCATAATGTTCTAATGTAATCCGCTCTCTCTTAATAAGTGTTCTAATAAGTTTTAACATTTTTGCTGACAGAGTTATAATCGGGATCTTTTCTTGTTCCTCTACTTCCTTCTCATCATCATATCAGCAATTACCTCGTTCAAGATCCACAATGACAAGTCACCATTCTCTGGGAAGTCAATTATGTATCTAAACAGGCATCAAACTGAGGAGTGGAAAGGCTGGATGCAGGTAACTTTTATCCTGCATTCAGCTAGTACTTTTACAACTTAATCAAGCTGGAATGAACAATCTCGGCTATTATTTGCCTGCATTACAGGTTTTGTTTCTCATGTACCACTACTTTGCCGCAACAGAAATCTACAATGCCATAAGAGTCTTCATCGCCGCATATGTGTGGATGACAGGATTTGGGAATTTTTCATATTATTACATCCGCAAGGATTTTAGCCTCGCCAGATTTATTCAGGTAAATTCTTTGTTTTTTTTTTCTTCCCAACTTGACCTTTGATTTTCTTTTATGAGTAATAATAAACTGTTTTCACTAATCGAGTTGCTCACTCTATTGAATTGGAGAATTCGGATACAGTCTCACAGAAACTCCTCTCATTTTCATTTTAGCAATATCCTGTGGTGTCCTGTCCTTATCCTGATATCAATTTTTTATTTTTGTAGATGATGTGGCGGTTGAATTTCCTGGTGTTTTTTTGCTGTGTCGTGCTTAATAACAATTACATGTTGTACTACATATGTCCCATGCACACTCTTTTTACTCTCATGGTATATGGGGCCCTTGGTATTTTCAACAAGTATAATGAGCATGGGACTGTTATAGCTGCAAAAATAGTTGCTTGCTTCTTGGTGGTCATTCTTCTGTGGGAAGTGCCTGGGGTTTTTGAGCTCATCTGGAGTCCCTTCTCTTTCTTGCTAGGTTAGTAAGTGGCTCAAGTTGAACTATACTACATTAAGCTCCTGAACTGTGAAGTTTTTTCGTATATGTACACAATTTTTTGGCTTTATTTTAGCCCTTGAGTAGCTTTTTATGCACCTTGTCCTTGACGAATGAAAAACTGTTGTTCATTATACCTGTCTGCACATGAAAGAATATGAGATGGTTCAGGAGGCAAATCGAGAATTATGCATAGTTTAAGCGATTGTGTGCAACAAATAAATCTTTGGTGGGAAAAGTATGGGAGAAAGAGCTCCACAATTTAGGGGCTTAAGTACAATTTACTAACTGAATTAACCTATATTTGTGCCTTGTGAATTTGAATTTATGTCTCACTTGTAAGCTGTCGGTGAATATGTGTTGCAGGATATAGAGATCCAGCTTCAAAAGTACAACTTCCCGTTTTGCATGAATGGCATTTCCGTTCAGGCCTTGACCGATATATTTGGATAATTGGGATGATATATGCATATTACCATCCAACGGTAAGATTTTTGCATGTTCAATGCAATTTTTTTCACTTCTATTGATAGCTTGCTAATTTAAACCCATAGTTCTTTTTTCTTTTCTTTTCTTTTTTTAACTTATTTGGATTTATTTATTTTCAGGTGGAAAGATGGATGGAAAAGTTGGAGGAAGCTGAAATAAAGCACAAGATAATTATCAAGTCTGCTGTCGCAACCGCTGCCTTGGCAGTATGTGTGCCATTCTCACTTCATGATTGAACACACCAAGTTTACGCCTAAATCAATCTTTTTTTGCTATTGCAGATTGGATATCTATGGGTGGAGTATGTGTACAAGCTTCCGAAAATTACATATAACAAATATCATCCTTATACATCATGGATCCCAATCACGTATGCTTATGTTTACGGCTCATTTGTTTTTCTTTTCCTTTTGCTTTTTGTTTGTTTGTGCACATTATATGGTTCTACTTCTCATGTCATTTTCTATATGTTTTTTGGTGTGTCTGCTTGTCAGAGTATACATATGTCTGCGAAATGTGACTCAGCATTTCCGCTGCTACACGTTGACTCTTTTTGCGTAAGCCCAGAGTCCATCATCTATTTGATTACTTTTGTTTTCCCTTTTTGGATTTTTAATCCATTGAAGAACATGAACATTTCTGTTTCCGGGAATATTTTAATCAGACATTTATTTTTCTTGATGAATAGATGGCTCGGGAAAGTTACTTTGGAGACTTATATCTCTCAGATCCATATATGGTTAAGGTACTGTATTAAGTGTTATACATAAATCATATAATATGTGAGTATAGATATATACTCATGTCTGAGACGAATTTTGGCAAATTCATAAAGATAATTCAAGATCCAATATATTGAACACTTTTCAAGAATGATTCTCAGTGTTATGACGGCCTAATTACTAGCAACATAATTTGTTCAGCTGCTTTTCAATTGATTCAAATACAGGTCAGGCGTGCCAGACGGTCAACCAAAGTTGTTACTTTCAATAATCCCAAATTACCCCTTGCTAAACTTCATGCTCACTACTTCCATATACATTGCGGTATATTATTTTTCCACTCATTTCCATTCGCAGCCTATATAAATAGCCCAATTTGAACAAGGATCATGCTCATGATACATGTGCCCTCTCTAATTCTGTACCCTTTTGCAGGTGTCGTACAGGCTTTTTGAACTCACGAATACATTGAAAACGGCATTTGTTCCCATCAAGGACAATAAGCGTCTCTGGCAAAATCTAGCAGCAGGTGTGGTGATTGGGAGCATTTTATATGTGCTGGCATTTGCACTGCTTAAAGTACCTCAAATGATGGTATGTTGCTCGTGCTTTTTTAACTTGTGCCTCAAGTTATCAAGAAAAAGGAAGAAGTTGATAATTTCTGCCTTAAGTGAATGCTGTGTAAAAATTCAGGTGTGAAATCTTTTGGGAGAATCACCGGGCGAGAGGAGACTATAAACATACAATGGTCCATGCAAAAGAAGTCTTTTATAGTAGTTGGGTTGGATTATTATAATTGTGCAAATCCTGAATTACCTTATAATAATGAAGCATGGTAAGGAAAGGATAGTTTCTATTATTAAATCGCATAGGTAAGTTTGGCCTTTTGGGTTAACTGTCGTGTAAAATAGTGATTGAACTAAATACTTCGAGATACATATTTTTAAAATTTTGCTTTTCTGTTTTGGTTGTTTGATTGTACAAAAACTAATGCTTATGTTTTTATTTTTTTGGAACGGAAGAGTTTATAGATAAAAATAAGTATGTACAATCTTGAAAGCGGGTAGTAGTAATATCCGACTAAAGCAACATATAGCAAAGACATACACGATGAGAATGTCTGTAGTCTAGCAATAATCTATATATATATATAGGGATTGGTTCTAATGCATCTCATTATTTAAAGTGAGGACGTGAGACTCATTTCTAGCCACAAGATTTAGATCTTGATTTAAATAATAATTCTTTATTTTTATTATTTAATTCTTTATTTTTAATTATTTAAAAATTGTTATGACCATTGACCGTTGACTCCGGCGTTGACTGTTGACTTCCGGTGTTGACTTTCGGCGAAAATCGTTGACTTTCGGCGTTGACCGTTGACTCCGGCGTTGACTTCCGACGTTGACCATTTGTCTTTTGTTATGTTATTTCTTTCTTGTTAGGTTAGTTGTGTTTTGTTGCTAGGTTAGTTGTTTGTTGTTGCTGGATTAGTTATTTGTAGCTGCTAGGTTAGTTGAGTTTTGTTGCTAGATTAGTTGTCTTAAGTTGCTAGGTTATTTTTTTCTTGCTGCTAGGTTAGTTGTCTTTTGTTGCTAGGTTAGTTCTTCTTGCTGCTAGGTTAGTTGTCTGATGCTGCTAGGTTAGTTGTCTTTTGTTGCTAGGTTATTTTTCTTTCTTGCTGCTAGGTTAGTTGTCTGATGCTGCTAGGTTAGTTCTTTCTTGCTGCTAGGTTAGTTGTTTGATGCTGCTAGGTTAGTTGTAATAAACAACGCCCCGGAAGAACGGGGGATTGGGCTGGATCCCCAACCTGTGCATAGATCAGGGCCCCAAAAACGGGAGCCCAAAATGTCAACAAACCAGATACAAAGGTCTACATAGTCTGACAATAAAAAACAAAACCAAAAACAAAAACAAAGGAAAAACAAGAAAGAAAAACCGAAAAACAAAAAAGAAACAAAAAAAACTACAATATAAAGTCGATCTTCGGGCTAACAGATGCCCGAGATAAATGTCTATACTAATGAAAATAGAAATCCTATACTAGTGAAAGCGGAACGCTGGATATCCAAGCTGGTCCATCTGTACAAGAGTGCGAAGGCGGAGTGGAGCAGTGTCGGTCTGGAATGTATGTGTGCCTGGTATGGTGGCGCCAAGGCGTCTGATGTTGCTAGGTTAGTTGTCTTTTGTTGCTAGGTTATTTCTTTCTCGCTGCTAGGTTTTTTTTTTTTTCTTTTAACAAACAACGCCCCGGGAGGGCGGGGGATTGGGCTGGATCCCCAACCAACAACGCCCCGGAAGGGCGGGGGATTGGGCTGGATCCCCAACCTGTGCATAGATCAGGGCCCCAAAAACGGGAGCCCAAAATGTCAACGAACCAGATACAGAGATCTACATAGTCTGACGATCAAAAACAAAAACAAAAGAAACAACCAAGAAAGAAAAATCGAAAAACGAAAAAGAAACCAAAAACTACAGTATAAAGTCGATCTTCGGGCTAACAGATGCCCGAGATAAAAGTCTATACTAATGAAAATAGAAATCCTATACTAGTGAAAGCGGAACGCTGGATATCCAAGCTGGTCCATCCGTACAAGAGTGCGAAGGCGGAGTGGAGCAATGTTGGTCTGGAAAGTATGTGTGCCTGGTATGGTGGCGCCAAGGGTGGCCAGGTAATCAGCCGGTCTGTTCCCCTCACGGAAAATGTGCGTGATCCTGTGATGGACTGACCGAAGTAGATCTCTGATGCGCAGAAGGGGGTGCTGAATCTGCCACGAGCCCTGATGGCCCGAAGTCAGGAGGGTAGCGATAGCCGCAGCATCCAGCTCAATCCATATATGACTAGAGAGGTGGACAGCAATCTGAAGGCCAATCTGTAGTGCCTGAATCTCTGCATCGTAGCTCGAGGAGGCCTGAATGGACGCGTGGAAGGCGGTGATGAGGGCGCCGCTATGGTCCCGAATCAAGCCTCCTCCTCCGGCAAGTCTAGTGTGGCGATCGAAGGAGCCATCAGTGTTCAGCTTGATCCACGGAGAGTGAGGTCGAAGCCAAACAACAGCTTTGGCCCGAGGAGGCCGAACAGGCAGTGGTGGGGCCACCATGTAGCGATGCGGTGGCGTGCATCCTGTCCAGTCTCGGGCCGTGAGCCTGCCCAATGCGGTGAGGAGTGAAATGTGTCTCTCTACCTGCAAAACAATGTGAGAAAGCATAAAAGTAATATCCCTATGCTTCGCACTATTCCTCTCTGTCCAGGTGAACCAAAGGATCAAACAAGGAATGAGGAAGCCCACGTGTCTAAGGTGTGTGCTCTGTGAGAAAAAACTCAGGAGCTCAAAAAAACTGTATGTGGTGGGTAGGGATATATGAGTCCAAGTGGTAAAATGCTCCCACACTCTCCTCACAATCTCACTCACTAGAAAAAGGTGGGTAAAGGTCTCAGTCTCATGGCGTCCAGTCTCAGAACAACACACACACCGAGAGGGGAAGGAGATTCCTCTCGCGTGTAGCACAGTATCAACAGGTATCCGGCGCAAGAGGAGGCGCCAAAGGAACACCGAAATAGTAGGCGTGAAAAGGTCACTCCAGATAGCCCCGAAGAGGAGATTAGGCCGATCCCTCAGCCTTATCTGCTCCCAAGCCGAGGTAGTAGAAAACACACCTGATGATGTAAGTCTCCACCTCCTGCTATCTGAACCGTCCCCCGAGATAGGGATCTGCTGAATCTGATCTAATAACTGCTCGCTAAAACCCGCACCAGCCCCCAACTCCCTATCAAGCTTCCCCCTATCCCACGACCCATCCGTCCATAGGTCGCTCACGAGCAGGTAGGGGGAATGCGACACCTGCATATCCCTAGACAACGGCCTATCACCTACTCACCACTCATCCCAGACACTGACATCGCCCCCGCCTAAAACCCAAAAGATGTGATCCTGGGCTCGCCTCCCGACCCTAGTGAGGCGCCGCCACTGTCTGCTATCGTGATCAACAGCCGTGACCCAACAAGGGTGGTTGGCACGTCTAGGGCAGTACTTGCCGCGAAGGTACTGGGCCCATAGCGACTTTCCTTCCTTGAAGCGCCACCACAGCTTGTATGAGAAAGCTGTAACCATGTCCCTGAGGCGGCGTATGCCAAGGCCACCCTCGGGTAGGGGGCGGCAGATAGAGTCCCAACTCACCCAGTGAGTACGTCTCCCCTTCCCGAACCCGTCCTCATAGCCCCAGAAATATCGAGCCATAATCTGGTCAATCTCGTCAAGAGTAGACCTAGGGGGGTCGAGGACCATAAGCAAGTGAATCGGAAGAGAGCTAAGAGTGCTCTTGATCAGCGCTAGCCGACCACCGAAGGAAAGATATCTATGCGACCAACCGGAGATCCTGTCGATCATCCTCTGCCTGACGCCCGCAAAGAGCGCTCTCGTGAGGTTGCCCTTATATAAAGGGACCCCGAGGTAGGTAATGGGAAGGTCGCCACGCGCAAAACCAGTAATGTCGTGGACCCTCTGAGCCCACCTGTCTACGGTAGCAGATGAAAGGATGAAGGTGCTCTTCTGCACACTGACCAGCTGACCGGTGACCAAGCCATAGTGCTCTAAAAGGCGCATAAGCTCGACCAGTCCATCATCATTCGCCCGGGTGAAGATAATGATGTCATCCGCATAAGAGAGGTGAGAGATGGTAGGACCATAGCCACGGGTGCTATAGGTCATATGGGGAGAGTCGCGGATGAAGCCGTCAAGGCAGCGAGAGAGGTAGTCTGCCGCAAGAACGAAGAGGGAAGGGGAAAGGGGGTCGCCCTGTCTGAGGCCTCTAGAGGAGGGAAAGAAATCGGTGGGGCTGCCATTAATCAGGACCGAGAACGTGCAATGCTCCACACACGCCTCCATAAAGCTGATCCAACGCTCAGGGAATCCCATCCTAGCCAACGCCTCCCTAAGAAACGGCCACTCAACCCTATCATACGCCTTAGCCATGTCCAGCTTCAGCGCGATATTCGGAGCCCGCTTCCAGTCCGCTCGGGAGATGTCGTGGATCATCTCCTGGGCCAGAAGGATGTTATCACTAATGACCCGATCCTTGACGAATCCACTCTGGTTCGGAGAGATGAGAGAGGGGAGAAGAGGGGAAAGACGGCCGTTAAGAATCTTCGAAATGAGCTTGTTGGTCACGTTACACAGGCTGATGGGCCTGTAATCGGACCAAGAGCTCGGGTTGGGTCGTTTGGGGATCAAGACGACGGAGGTAGACGTGAAGGAATCCGGCATCCGGTGGCCGGAGGAAAAATCCAACATCGCCTCCTGGACGTCAGTCTCGACAATATCCCAGCAGACCTGATAGAAGAGGGAGGAGAAACCATCCGGGCCAGAAACGCTGTTGGGATCAATCCCGAATACAGCATCCCTAACCTCCTCCCTGCTCGGGAGCTCACAGAGGCCAATGAGATCGACCGAAGGAGGGATGGTGGGGAAAAAAGAAGCGTTCGGGGCCACAAGGGACCCTCTGTCAGAGGTGAAGAGGGTCTGGAAGTGAGCAATAGCCGACTCCCGAATCTGAGCCTCCTGGGTCAAGGATGACCCATCAGCCTCGATACATGGATGTACGACTTAGCACGCTTCTGCCTAACGTAGCCCTGGAAGAACCTAGTGTTCCGCTCGCCCTCGGCCACCCAGCGAACGGCCGCCTTCTGCTTCCAGAAGTCCTCCTCCATAAGGAGTCGGAGCTGGTACTCGGCGTGGCAGCGGTGCATGGCAGTCCTATTTTCCAGAGTGGGATCCAGGTCATAGGCCCGCTCAGCCGTCGCATGCGCACTCTGAGCCGCAGCAAGGCGCTGATGAAGGTTTCCAAAAACATCCCAGTTCCACTGTCTCAACCGACGCCGCAGTCTGCCGAGCTTCGCCTCGAGATTGCGCATCCCGAAGAGCCCAGTCGGCTGAAGCCAGGAATCAGTGTCGTGGAAGGAGTGGTGGCGAACCCACATGTTTTGGAACCTAAACGAAGAGCGACGGTGGGTGCTCGAAAATCGGCACCGGATGAGAAGGGGTGAATGGTCGGACCCAAATCGAGTAAGGTGTGTGACGGTCGTAACCGCAAACACCTTCGACCACGCCTCAGAAACTAAGGCACGGTCTAACCTCTCTTTGAGTCCGTCCCTCACCCACGTGAAGGGCTCACCATCACATCCAGCGTCAATTAACTCGCAGTCCGCCACCGCTTGAGCAAAATCCCACATCTCCCGTGACCGATCCGTGCGGCCACCCACACGCTCATCGGGATGCAGAAATATATTGAAATCGCCACTAACCATCCATGGCAATCCCTCCATACTCTCAGCAATCTCACGCAGGGTGTCCCAAAGGTCATATCGCCCGACCGTAGTACACTTGGCATAAACCAAGGTGTGAAAGATGGGCTCCGGGAGGTGGTCAGCGGAAATCTCTACATGGAGCACCTGATCGGTGTCGCGGAGGACCCGACAAGTGTAGTCACGCGAGTGGAAAAGCCAGATCTTGTGTGAAGTATTACCCACGCCCGAGTGAAATCCCAGGCGACGCGAGTAATGGTCAAAGGAAGGAGTGCGAATCATCGGCTCAATAAAGCCAACAAAATCGACTCTGTGGTCACGAATGAGAGAATGAAGGTGAGAGAGAGTAGCCCTGTTCGCCAGGCCACGGCCATTCCAAGTAATGGATGTGATGGACAAATCAACGGTCGCAAGAGCCACCGGACGTAGTCCGCCTATGGCGAGGCTGATTCGGGCCACCTAAAGAAGGGGGGATCGACCGCCGTGTCGTGCGGCGGAAAGGTCCAATAGCAGGGGAGATCGTCCGCCGTCTCGTGTGCTGCGTGGCTCTGGTCCTCGAGGTCTATCTGCCTCGGTATGTACTCGTGGCCTGTGAGTCGTCTGGCTGGACAGACTGACCTATAGCAGCACTAGCGGATTGCCCCATATCCGGGGCTGTCTCCTGTCTGTCAAGGTGAAGAAAAGCAGTAGAGGCGAAGCTCTCGCACGAGACGTCATGCTGCGCGCGGTTAAGCCCGCATATCTGCTCGGGGATGGGTGAAAGAGGGAGTCCAGCAGGCAGAGCACTTGGGTGCTCGCCGCTAGGGGGAGGCTGGGAGGTGGCTATAAGATCGACCGAGCTCCCAATCTCTGCGGGGATGGGATGCGCCGACTCATCCCCTTTCGGGGGAGCGGTGGCGGCAGTAGCCCTCAAATCCGAGGATCGGACCGGGCTAGATGCGTGCACGGTCATAGGACCGGCATCGCGCGCACTATCATCGGAAAGGTGGATGGACTCTCCCTTGGCCGTGGCGTCCGACTGGTCCATGTCGTCTCCAAGGAGGTCATCGTCATCCAGAAGCGTAAGATCGGTAATCTTAGGTGGCCCGCTGGAGGAAGGTATATCTTCCTTCTCTGCCTCTGGCGAGAGGATAGCGAAATATGAGTGGTTGGCCTTGAAGGCCGTCTGTAAGGTTTGTTTAGGGAGAAAGCCCGTGGACTTGGGTTTGGGTCCAACTAAGGCCAGCTGCTTAGGCTGGTCAGGATGAGCATCCTTCCCAGTTTGGGCAGTATCGACAATCACAGCCTTACCCTTATCCTTAGACCCCTTCGGGGTCTCGGGCGCGCGGAGAGGACTTTTGCCCTTTCCCTTCGGGTCCCTCCGGCTGGTGGAGGTTCCCTGCTGGGTCGCACGATGGCGCTGCAGGAGAGCGGGTCGTGGCTTATTGCCACTGATGTAGCACTCGTCCACAACATGACCCACGTGGCTGCACGAGGTGCAGAACGCGGGGATCTTCTCATAGATCACCCGCTGAACAAGAGACTCCGAGCCCTGTTCAATCTCAATCTCATGAACGAGGTCAGCTCTCAGATCTATCTCGACGCAAAATCGCGCCACGTTAGCCCTCGTCTGAAGGGCCGTCGGGGCGTTGATACGAATCGCCTGCCCAATACACTTAGCTAGTGTAGTGATGGCAGCACGATCGTAAAGATGGGGTGGTAGTCCGGGAAGGCGGCACCACACGGGGACAACCGACGCCTCCGTCTTCGGGTTAAACCCGACATAATATTTGAACACCCTAGCTGGGCATCCACACAAATGAATGGAGGTCTTAAGCCAGACCTCGTTATAGTCCTCGGGAAGGTGGAAAGACACTAGGAGGTGATTGAAGTTGTACCACTTAGATGAAACTCTACCCTTAAAACCCAATTTGCCTAGTCCAGCAGATATATCTCGAGGGGCAGGGATAGCATAAGAAAACTTAAAGACCAGGGTGTTAGCTAGCTTACCTGCAAGAGCAACAGATTCGGCTTCAGTGTATCGGGCCTTCACTTTGTTCCCCTCCGAGCGGATAATGGTCCCGCAAGCATGTTCGTATCCCCCGTCAAAAGCGAAATCCTTGATCGTCGGTCGTTGGCCGGCCGTGTCGTCGTCTCTCCTCCCCGTAATGGCCTCTCGAAACGAAACAGGGGCATTGGCGATGTTCGGTTGAGGCCCGGCTGCATCGTGGTTTGGATTCGCAACGACTACCCCGTCTTCACGTACATATAAGGTGGCTGGTTCTGAATCTCTGGTGCCAACATTGGTTATTCCGACGAGATGGTCCTTCGGAGAAGATGAGTTTGGCCGAGGACCGAGAATGCCTGCCGAAAGGATAGGTTTCAAGACAAACCTTGGTTGATTGCCGGTCGGGTTGGATATTCTGGTGTTCGTGGCGGCGCCGGCGTCGGAAACGGGTCGGTGAGCTGTGTCTGATGGAAGTGTGATGGCGGCGGCCTGACCAACGGTTTGTCGGGGTGACTGTATGGTGACGGACTGGGGGTTGGTCAAATGAGAAGGATGATGAGGAACGGTGACTGTGCCGGCGACGGCGCCGGCATAAGGCAGATGGCCGTCTGTGGTCGGTTGGTTGTTGGAGTTGGTGGCGGCAAGGAGGCGGCCAAAGGATGCAGTCTGCTGTTGGCATGAGACGGGCTTTGTCAAGATGCCTGGGAAAATATTCAGATTGGAGGAGGGCTGAATGGGTTGTGAATCAGGTTGGTGGGCTAACTGAGGTTCGATGGGCTGAGAAGGACCGAAAATTTGGAGGCCCAAGTAAGGAGATGGGGTAGGGAGGTTTGATGGATGTGAAGGTTGATGGAAAGTGGGCTGGGTGGATAAAGAGGGGGGGATGGGCGTGGTGAGAGAGGAATTGGGCCCTGGGAGATGGTCTATAGACCCAAATGATATCGGCCCAAATAGATGAGTGGGCTGGGGCCCATCTGATGATGGTAGAGGAGGCCCAATCGCTGGTGAAGGGAGCAACTTGCTCAGTCCATTTTCGGGAAGCAAGTTTGGTGGAGAGGAGGCCACGTCGCCCTCCACCCTCTCCAGATCTAACAGCTGGCTTTGACCAGATTCAAAATCAATCTTATCTCCTTTTGATTGTTGACCAACTGGAGAGAGGCCCATCTGCTGATTGAGTGTTGAACGACCGGAAGAGGGCCCGTCGTAATGGAGCAGGTGACCCAGATTTGGAGAAACATGTTCGGCCACCATTGATGAACCACCGAGCTCCGGGAAGAGAGCTACGAGCTCGAAGGTAATGGAGGAGGGTGAAGGCACAAAGGCCGGGTCGAGGGGTATGTCCGACGGAGAAGTCGTCGGCGGAGGTGCGTGGAGAGACGGCGACGGCGCCGAAACTGTAGGTGACGGTGAGACTGTAGCTGTCATGGGTAAGGAACGAGAAATAGACAGGGAAAAAAGGGATAGAAGGAGGGAGCAGGCCGGGCGGTCGGGAGGGCCGCCGGCGGCGATGGCGGCCGACGCTAGCCGGAGGTGGTGGTCGAAAAAAGGGAGGTCCAAAAAGAAAAGAGGAAGGAGGAAATTGCTGAGGGTTCTAGTGAGAGAAAGTAAGAGAGAAGGGGGAGCATTTGTCTTTTTCTTTCTTGCTGCCTTTTCTCGCTGCTAGGTTAGTTGTCTTTTGTTGCTAGGTTATTTCTTTCTTGCTGCTAGGTTAGTTGTCTGATGCTGCTAGGTTAGTTCTTTCTTGCTGCTAGGTTAGTTGTCTTTTGTTGCTAGGTTATTTCTTTCTCGCTGCTAGGTTAGTTGTCTTTTGTTGCTAGGTTATTTCTTTCTTGCTGCTAGGTTAATTGTCTTTTGTTGCTAGGTTAGTTGTGTTTTGTTGCTAGGTTAGTTGTCTTTGTTGCTAGTTTAGTTGTTCTTTCTTGCTAGTTTAGTTGTTCTTTCTTGCTGCTAGGTTAGTTGTGTTTTGTTGCTAGCTTAGTTGTCTAATGCTGCTAAGTTAGTTGTGTTTTGTTGCTAGCTAGGTTAGTTGTCTTTGTTGCTAGTTTAGTTGTTCTTTCTTGCTAGTTTAGTTGTGTTTTGTTGCTAGCTTAGTTGTCTAATGCTGCTAAGTTAGTTGTGTTTTGTTGTTAGCTAGGTTAGTTGTCTTTGTTGCTAGTTTAATTGTTCTTTCTTGCTAGTTTAGTTGTTCTTTCTTGCTGCTAGGTTAGTTGTGTTTTGTTGCTAGGTTAGTTGTCTAATGCTGCTAAGTTAGTTGTTACCTCATGAAAGCAAGACAAGCAATACAACCACTACACCACTCAAGGTTGAGTGTATTTTGTTGCTAGGTTATTTATTTCAATGCAACGGGTCAACGTCGGAAGTCAACGGTCAACGCCGGAAGTCAACGATTCTCGCCGGAAGTCAACGTCGGAAGTCAACGGTCAACGTCGGAGTCAACAAATAATTATTTTATTATTTAATTAATGTATATTTTAATTGATTTTGATCTAGACAAAATGAGTGGCTAAGATTGAGTCTCACGTACTCATTTTAAGGAGTGGTCTCATTGGATCCATCCCCTATATATATATATATATATATAATTGCTAGCATTTTATTTAATTTTACCTCATCACTAAAATTTAATAAATTTTACCTAATAAATAATACAAACTTTCCAAATACAAAAATCGTTACTTTTACAAAATATATCAATTTTGGACAGTTACAAAATCTAAACTAATGACCACTATTTTATCTAAGTATATCTATTTAGGTTAATTAACTAAAAATGTTTACTTTTTTAATTTCTTATATAATCATTACTATGCTAACTTAATTACGAATTATTTATTATAGAAACTCATGATTACATAAACATGTATTCAGAATATAAATTTTTATAAAAACTTTTTATAAATGTTTATTTAGAATATTTATTGTTTTTGATGATATCACTACAATAATTAATCATGGTGAAAATGGAAAATACAGCACATCTACAACATGGACAAATACACTAACAACAATACAAAATAATTTCACCAGCTTGGAAATTGTATCATATAATAGTTATTATTACAATTAATAATTATATTTTACACTAAATGATATGTGAAAGTTACATAAACATAAGAAACTATATTGTAAAAACTTTTTGTTCGAATAATTTTTTATAAAATCAATATAATATTTCTTTATCTGCTTAAGCGATTACTTTTTAAATAAATTTATTTTTTTTAAGGCATAGTAAAATTCCTTAAAATCGCATAAGCAATTGTTACAGTAAATTTAATATTTTTTAGCTAATTAATTAGTCATAGTCCCTTAAAATTTCAAAAAATACATTATTTATTTTATTTTATGCAATAAATATAGTGATTCATATACAATAAAATCGTTATGTACTATTTATTTTAACCATTGATCAAATTTTAAAATATAATACCTTTACCTAACTTATTGATCAAATTTTAAAATATAATACCTTTACCTAACTTATATGCATAAATATAACTTATAATACCTTATGTTTAAAATATAATATCATTTTCTAACTTATAATTTTAATATTATATGCATATAAATAACTTATGATACTTTATTTACATCTGTGCAAATGCACAGGATCGAATACTAGTTATGTTTAACGCACCCATCCACAAAATTAAAATTAATCAATACTAAGCTCCCACATTCGCAGTAATTCTACCTCAATCATGGAAACTATACCGCTAAATAAACACAAACACAAACAAGCAAAAAACACTAAAGCACTAGCATAATCTATATCTATATTTATATATATTGAAAAAGAGAGGTCAATAAATCATTTGTGGAAACTTAAAAAAAATCCAGTCAACCCAATTGACTTACTTATAATAGAAACAATTTAAAACTTTCTCAAAAAACCACGTTTATTTGTTTTGCAAATCATTTATTTATTTCCGGATTTTTAGATACTTTAAGGTAATCAATTTGATTTATTGGTTTAAAGTCACGTGCAAATGAGGTTTAAAAAATATGAGATATCAATCAATTAGGATCCTTATTTTTTGGTAACCAATGTATTTAATTTTGTTACAAATAATGCATTTAAAAATCAACACGGTTTTATTTTAATGTTGGTTGATGCTCTATCGAAATTAACTAGTACAGAGCCCGTGCGATGCACGGAGTGCATAATTTTAAGGCTATTTATCCAGGCTTATAATTATATACATGAATAAAGAAAAATGTACGGGATATATATAGTACGTGACCCGTGCGAAGCACGAGATATATTTATTTGGAGAATATTATATTATAAGATGCAATATTTAATAAACGATAATACGCAAGAAATTGTACAATGTTCAATAAAAGTTGTATAATATTCAAGTGGAGTCTTAAAGTCTCTTGTACATTAAGACTACTGACAAAATAATATTTTAATCAATGAGTTTCCTTTCCTTGTAGCCAAATTGTGAATGTGATTTGAGGAGTACAACAAATCGATATATAGCTGACTTCCGTTTTTTATTGTATTTTTTTTTTATAATGAATTTAAAGATATTCTAAACTATAGCAAAATTTATCTTTTTTTATTGCAATTAGGAATTTTACTAAATATAAACTCTCAATCTATGGTGTTAATCAACGTTTAAGTCTAAAAAATTAAGATTTTTTTACCTCTTTTAATCAACGTTTAAGTCTAAAAAACAATAGAGTTATTATAAGTTTTTTTTCTACGTATTTTAAAACATTAAATATGAGCATGTTAGAGCTAGCTTGTAAAATAATTAATATATTATCTCACTAAAACATTTATACTAATAAAATTTAATTTTAGCATATAAATTTATCCCTTGATATAAGAGAAAGTAACAGTTTTACTTATTGTTGTTCACCATATAATATTTAATTATTATTTTATTATATAATAAAAAAAAATATTGTTAAATAGTGTAGTAGAATTGTTATAAAATTATATGATTTTTTTTACAATATGGATTTAATATTTTTTTATGATTTGATAATATAAACAAATTTATACTTAACTTTGACAAATAAGACAAATAAATACTTTAGTAAGTATTTAATGTATATACTAAATAGAAATATATTTGGTATAATCAAATACCAAATATAATCATATAAGTCAAAGTGTACATTTTTATTTGGTATTTGATTTTTTTATTATTAAAATCTTTTTATTATACTTACCTTTTTAAAATAAAACAAATAAATAAATTAATTAAATAAATAAAATATTATAATACCAATATAGTAATGACATTTAATGCAGTTGACTTTTCTGGATAGTAAATGTAGTAAATAGAATATCCTTTTATATAGTATAATACGGAAATAGTAATACAATAAATGCTGTTGACTTTTTTGGCTACTTAATTTAGTAAATAGTACCCCCTTTAATATAAGTATAGATTGACATGAGGGATTGGGAATCTACTTGCCAACTTCTCCTAATTCATTAACTTTGGTAAACATATGGTGCATATCCCATAAAAATTATGTGCAATTCCATCAAAATAAATTTATATCCCATAAATAATTGTCAAATTTGTATGTTTTCAGAATTCAAATCAATTTTGGGATACTTATTTACAAACAGAATAATTAATCTACAAAAATACATGAATCCAATTAATCATAAATTTAAACATAAATTTCTAATAATTAATCTAAAAAGGTAAAAACTATTTCAATTAATCAAACATTTAAACATAGATTTGTAATGTATAAATACACAATGAATCTACTCAGTTTTATTCGTGATAAATATTCTAATCCGTGTTATTCAAACATTTATGTTTGTTTATAAAAAATTTTGGTTTTGTTTGGAATTTTTTATTTGGTTTGGTTAATTTTGAAAAATGTGGTATTGTTAGTTGTTAGTGGGTATATTAAAATAATATTTAAAATAAAATAATTAAAATTGATTTTATGTAAAAGTAGGAGAGAGAGATTTGAAATTATGGTTAGTTAAAATAATGTGAGTGGATAAATAGTGAATTAAGGTTGATGTGGTGTGTATGAATGATTGATTGATATTATTTAATTATATATATTGATAATTTTGATGATAGTATAGTTGAGTTAAATTTGAGTTAAAAAAAGTAATTGATTTAAAATGTTGGAAATTTTTTGAAAAATTTCATAAATAAGTTCTACTTTTCAATAAGGTATTAAAAAGTAAATCTAATAAGCAAGTTAAACTTTGGTCAAGGCCATGATTTAATTTTGAATAGATACTCGATCATATAATTTTATATTTCTTTACAAAAAATACACATTCAATTATATAATCTTATATTTCTTTATAAATATTTATTTATAAATTAAGAATCACGTACAATACACAAACATACAAATTAAGAGTCTATAATATATGATTGATTCAATATGTCATTTAGTATTAATATAATAGTTTAGTATTTATTAAAATTGATGTATAGTATTTATCAAAATTGATGTATTTGAAAATGCACGACCAAAATGATTTGTAAATCGATTTGTAAATTTATAATAATCTATCGCTAATTATAATCAACTTTTTTACACGGTATGTTAGCATTTCGGTTTAGTCTATATATGCTACCTAATAAAAAAAACCAGCGAATAAACAAATCAGTAATAACCTACTCATCATATTTATTCGTGTGCTAAATATATATATTGTAAAAATAATGTGTGCCCTTATATTAAGGTAACAAATTAGTAATATTTGAAAGATTTTTTTTTGTAATATATAAAAGATTCAGGTAACCATATATATTCATATGTTGATTTGAACTAATCTACACAATCCTATATTAAGATTCGAAATGAATCGTGTGCCCATAAAATTGACTAACTAAAATATTTTACAATATTTTCTATATATATTAAACAGTAGATATTGTCTATAATAACCTACTCATCATATTTATTCGGATACTGTGACCATTGTTTTTCAACCCAGACCGGACCGACGGGTCGATCTGGGACTCGGTCGACCCAGAGCCGAAACCGGTTTGGATGGACTATTTGGACCGGGATCCTATATATTTTTAGCAAATATATTAAGTTCAGTAGTTGTGCAATTTATTTTTTATAGTCATAGTTATTAAGCTCGGCCCGGAAATCCAATCGGACAGGTCTTCGGGTCCCCGGTTCAACCGTCTGGTCACCGGGTCAATTGCTGAACTGGATAATTAATTTTAAACTTTTTAAAATTATATATAATACTTTTGACATATAAATATATATAAAAGTAACAAAAATAAATATTTTGTACATAAAATTTGCACATCAAAGTGTTAATAATATTGTATTTCACAATAAATATTTACTATATCAATATATTTACATAATTTTTATTTTTCACATAAAAAAATATTTAAAAATTAAATATAAAAATATATAGGGACCGGGTCAACTGGGTTGACCCGGCCAGGTCAATAACTCGGGTCGACCGGGTCAAGACCAGAGTGCCGGGTTTTGACCGGGTCCCCACCGGGTAATAAGAACACACACCGGGTGGGAATGGGAGGACCAAACAAGGTTGGCCTAAACTGATACAAACCAAGACAGCTAAAACAGGCAACCGAAAGCTTAAACCGGTTAGCCCCTCCAAACCAAAATTACTAAAAACCAAGAAAACCCAAGCTAAAAAAAGAAGAAAAAACATCAATAAATACTTCCTTATAACTTTTTGGATAGATTCGAAAAAAAATCTTTATTATATAATTTTAATAATATATATATTTTAATTTTCATTGTATTTTATAATGTCATTATCATTCATTTATTATATAATTATATTTTGAATACAAAATTGTCTTTTAAAAGGACGGAAGTAATAAGTCTCGTGCATTGCATGAGTACTGTACTAGTATTGAACAAGTATCAAGACCAATTAAAGAAAGAAAAAATACAAACATATGCCAAATTAAAATTTTAAAATCACGAAAAAGAAATGCGAACGAAAATTAAAAATAAAAGTGGAGAAGACCCACACTCGCATGCCGACAGACTAAAAAAATAACACTATTTCCTGTTCATAATTTCATTACATTAATTTCATCAACTGAGTTTGGATAAGATTTTTGGTTAAGTAATTTAACATTTCCACTAATCTTTAGCATTAACAAATATTTCCAGATCTTAAATAAATTAAATGGTGTAAAGCCATTTTTTTTTTTTCTCAACTCTTTTCGTCCTTCCATCAAATCTAAAAAGCACAATCAATTCCATAAAAAGAAACTCCACAAATAAATAAATAAATAAATAAATAAGATAACCTTTCCATCTCCCAAGGCGAAAAAATCCATGGCGAGAAGGGCGGTGCTGATCGGCTGCAACTACCCCGGAACAAAGGCGGAGCTCAGAGACTGCATCAACGATGTCCGCCGAATGTATGCCTGCCTCGTCGACCGCTACGGCTTCTCCGAGGACGACATCACCGTCCTCATTGACAGCGACGATTCCTACACCCAGCCCACGGGCCACAACATCCGGGCCGCACTTGCGGATCTGGTCGATTCGTCCCGGCCCGGAGACTTCCTCTTCGTCGGCTACAGCGGCCACGTCACCCGACTCCCGGCGGAGACCCGCGAGGACGACGACACCGGCTACGACGAGTGCATTGTCCCCACGGACATGAATCTGATCACCGGTCAGCCACTTTTTTCCGTCTCGTCTTTATTTGTCGTCGTGTTATTTGATTTTGCTTTGAAGATCGGTCTTTGGAAATTAGTTACTTGATGTGAAGAAGAAACTTTGAATCGGTAGGTTGTACAATGGTGCTTCCAGATTGTACCCTTTGCTGGACCTATCTGAACTGGCTTATATACCCTTTCACAAGAACCAAAAACAGCTTTCAAATCAAAACTACCATCATTCAGCTCATTCTTTGTTCTTTCTTATTTTGAATGTCGTGAATCAAATCAGATGATGATTTCAGGGACCTTGTGGACAAAGTACCACAAGGATGCCAGATCACAATCGTGTCCGACTCCTGCCACAGTGGTGGCCTAATCAACGAGACCAAAGAGCAAATTGGCAAGAGCACCAAACAAAATGACGACGAGCAAGAAGAAGAAGAAGAAGAAGAAGAAGGATGATTTCGAGCCCGACTCAAGAAATTCCTTAAAGGAAAAGTCAGAGGATGCAATCTAGTCACGTGGTTTTCACTTAAACCACCACATAGCAATGCCATACAGAACATAATTGTCGAGTCGGATGGGAAGATTAGTAATCAAGAGCTTGTGCTGTAGTGATTATACTCGGCGCCTGGGGCTCTACTGTAGTGATTATCATGTTGATGCATCTTTTGTTTGCTAAACAACTGTTACAATTGTATTTGTGAGTGCAAAAAATTTTCTTGTTGGTTGTGGGGTTGGAAGGTTTGATGTATTGTTGTGATGTTATTGTGCTTGAATGACTTGTGTGTACAATAAAATTACAATGAATTACAAATATGCATTTGAATTTATATTTCCAAGAGATGAGTTTGAAGTGTACAGTTGTAATATTACATTTATGTTGATAATTATACACAACAAAAGGCAAAAATTAGAAGACAAGGGCTGGCAAGTTCAAAATGTGCCACAAAATAGGGCCTAAATAAATAGAATATGAACACTGCTGCTAATTAGGTTTTAAGCATCGCTGGACAACCTTAAATGGAAAAATGAAGCCTACAACTTTAAATGTGATCCACAGCTGCTTTGCCAAAAGTGAGTCAAGATTGCAATGTCGAGTCTTGAAGGAAGTCCATACCAGCATATCCATAGCAATAAATTGAAGAAAGAACTGTGGTTTCTTTCACTCGTCATCAACGTCTTGAACCCACGCCAGATCTGCAGGGAAAACAAAGAATGTGGTGGTGATCTTACGTATTGAAATTCGAAACACAGACTGCCAAAAGATTATCAATACAAAACAGGAGGTGAAGCAAAATAACCCACAGAATCCACAATATACAAAGATCTTGCTCTTGGTATGGAACCCTACCTACACGAAGAAGTTCTATCTGGCAGACTATCTTTAGCTTTATTTTAATATAATAGCTGCTATAGCCGCATCTGCTGAAATACTATACTAGGAATATGGTGCAAGTGCAAAATATGATGAATATTGTGGTAAGGGAAAAAAATTAACCACCAACTGACAATAAAATTTATTATTAGTTTAAACATACTCAGAAAAATAGAATTGTAAGTATATTGGGACTATAAATTTACAGATTTAACAAAGGCTGAGCACTAACATTTCCTATGAAATTTCGTCCAACTAATGATCTTGGTCCTCTTGGATATATAATTTGCAGTTATCACAGAAGAAACTAGCAAAACACATGCCCCACTCAAGGCCAATCACCTCCATCGTCAATAAAATAAACTAAAATGAAGCAATAACGATAATAATAACATCATCAACAAAATAAAAAATACGACAAGTAGGCAGCAACAAAGAAAGGGCATCGTAAGAATCAGTAAGTAATCCCTTATAGGCTATACAACTACAGAACAATAGAAAAAAGAGTGACAGAACTAGACCTTGAAGCACCGATTCTACAGCTGCATTTGGTATGAGCAGTCCAACAATTCTTTGGCTGTCCGCAGTGGTCTCTATGCGCACAACACGTAGCCTTTTATGGCTTTGTCGAAACTGTAAAAGATATGATTGTTCCCATCAATAAAAGCAAAAAGTTTTTGCAAGATCCAATGTAGAAAAGAATCACAAATAAAGCACGGGAAAGTTATGTCTTAAGTAACATACTGGTCACCAGACCAACTAAAATCAAACTTTTAACAAGTAGAGCACGCCAGAACAAAAATACATTGAGATTTGGAATTCCCATGCCCAGGAAATACAGGGAGTTTGTTTAAAGTAGCGTCTGTAGAGTGTAAGTACATATTTTTTATCACATCAGTCACATCATTGGCCTCTAGGAAGATTAGCTAAGAGCATTGAAAACCAACAAGGATTGGCTAATAGGGATTACTAGTAATAATAGCTTACGAGAAAAACTAATTGCAAAATATAAGCAATTGATACATAAGATTCTGAGCAAACAAGTGTATGTTTGAGTTATTCCAATCTTTCATCTGCTCTGCCATTCATCAATATTCACCCCTGAAGATATTTGAAGGAAAATAAAGTACCTGCTTCGAAAGTGCCTTTTCAATGGTTCCCCAGACAGGCAGAATTAGGCCGCCCAAAACATTCGCTTCCTGCAGCCTTCTGCCTGTAGTGCAGAAGTTTCCCAACTTACATTTGGGACCATGCATGCACTGCAAATGAAAGCACAAGCAAGCAAAATGGATACTCAGCAGCAATACCAGAATGAAGCCAATTCTTTTGTATAAAGGAACTTTGCACCTAATGAATTGGAGCCCGGAATGTTCAACTAACATTCGCTCCCCAGATTACAAAAAAAAAAAAATAATAATAATAATAATAAAAAAAAAAAAAAAATTGTATGGACTAAAATGTAGCATTAAAAATCAACCTCCTAAACTTATACAGCTTCGGTTCTCAATCACGAATTAGAGAAGTTCGATGATATTGGTCAATATCATTAAAATACTAGATGAGCATCACATGTAAAGACTAAAGGTAGTATCAGGCACGTCACCAAACTACTAAACTTAAAATGCAGAGTGTTTGACACAATTTGTTTATTTCTATCTGGTCTCCCTCGAAACAACCAGGCACTAATTTCTACCTTTCCCTTTTCCTTTCTATTCATTTGGCACTACTGGGCAAATGACGGCACTGGGCACAGAGTTTGCAGACAAATATGATTGAAATGATTCCATGCTCTTAAATAATATCACATTTTCATCAATAAATGGTAGTGGGCCAAATTCTAGACTGAGTAAAGGAATGGCCGATAATAGTGGAAGACACAAAGATTTTAGCCTGACCCATGAGAGCTTTGACATCTGACAAAAGGTGCACAAGAATAAACTCATAATAAGTTTGATCCTAACAAGGATTGACTTTTTAATTGATGCTAGCTTCATTTAACTCAGTACACTGAAATTGCACGTGTTCTCTTAAAAACAGTACAATTTTCTATGACAATGAAATCAATCTCATGCATTCATCAAATATTTAAAATCAAAATAATTGTTAATAGCACATAATGAAGCAAGTTAGAAATGATATTAACATTCAATGGTGGAAGATTTATTTACATGTATCTCCCTTTTGCTTTATCCATTTTCAAATGATTAGAGTATAAGGTACCCAACATTGGCAATGAAATAAATGCCCTCTCCATAAAAGCTACTATTACCTTAGCCCTTGACGCCATTCATCTTAGCATCATTTCGTGATTATGAGATTTAGATATGAAAATTTGGATCGGGTGACCTTTTGTGGAAGTTAATTCGAAAAACTAATTCGAACTGAAATTCAAGTAATCTCCGATGAGCGGTTCATATTAATATTTCATTTTGCTTTTGCGTTCTGATTCAAATTCAGAAACAATTGGACATCTGTACCTTACTCCTATGCCATAAAGAAGACGATTTCCAATTTAAAAGACACAGCTATTGTTGTTGGAAACCGGGATGATTTACTTTTGGAGAGTATATATCTAGCTGGAAATCGGCACAATAATAAATATAATGGCACATTTGGAGAGTACATAGCTAGTTGTAAACCATCCTTGGACAAAACCTAAATGGCAAGGAGCCAAATTGATTATCTAAAAAATTATATCCGCTTTTCAGCTTTGATTTTATTGCTCTTTTTAATAGTTTCATTGTATGGGTCATTAATTCAGTGCCACTATAATGTTGCACAAATTAAGTGAGGTGATTTCAAGCCTCAATTGGTATGATCAATTGCTTCAACGTTTTCCATTTTATGCAATGTTGTTTCTAGTTTCCAAAGTTGATAGCGATAGCGGGTCCAATTTATAATTCACCCAACGACTATATATAAAAGATCAGAAATTCCATGTGTGCTGACCGATAATTTCCTCATCCTGTAGTAAAATACTTTGATTTCATCTTTTACACATTTAAATTATGTTGGATATATTATTTAAAAAATTTCCATTTCATATACATCTTTGATCCATTCATAATCAATGTATGTTTCACATCAATTCCTTTAGGAAAGAAAAAAATAAAAACAAGGCTCTAATACATTTACCATTCATCAAAGATATGGAAAATATATGAAAGGAAAAGAACCTAGAGTAAATGGGAAAGAATATTTAGATTGGATATAAGA
>BKCP01005627.1:676616-745673 GCA_008636005.1 Striga asiatica
GTCCATATGTGCAGGTTTGGGCATGGGAACGCATCCCTCGTGTTCGCCCATTAATGACAAGAACACATTTCGGCTCTCAGGCGGGTTGTCCCTTGGGTGCAAGGTAATAATAACATTTATTTATATTCAACACTTAAGTTATTTCAATTATCAAAATTTGTAATTACAAATAAAACTTTTTCTGTGATTTTTAAGGTGGGTGGGATTGAGGGACATGAGACACCTGGTGACGGGCACGGCTGCCATCCGAGATCAGCTGAGTGGCCTGAGAGAGACTGATGTAAGTTTCTTAGGTCATAATAATGAATAATAATTATTTTTTTTAATTCTATTTTTTATTAAATTTATTAATAATTCTATAAATGTTTTTTTTTCACAGTTCGATTGGGTACCCTATCAGACGTACATAGACGAGGGTCGGCTCCCTGGAGTGTGCACACAAGACCGACATCTCTGGATGTACAAGGGGTGGATCTTCTGCTGGAACATCGCAGAACCCCACGAGACTGATAGGGTGCTCCGCCAGTTTCGGTGCCACCAGCCCATCCCCCAACAGCCGCTCATTACTAGTCTGGCCGACTGGGACACCCGCCACAAGGGCCAGGGCATGACTGGGAGGGCATACACCGATTGGCAGGCCTTCCATGCTGATCTTGGGAGGATCTGGACCGAAGAGAGAGATCAGAACGTCCTCCAAGATATCCCGGTGGATCCCTTCCTGCAGCCGGCAGACGGGTACATTGATTGGTATCACAGTAGGACTGTGAGACTACTCAATGACCCCAACAACTATGCGGCGATCTCACAGGACGGCGGGTTTCAACCATATGCCGACCGAGAGAAGTGTCAGGTAACTGTCTTCAATGAAGTAATTATTATTATTATTATTATTATTATTTTTAATATTTGATAGTTATTTGAATTTAATTTTGCAGTTTTCGGGTACGGAGGTGGCGTATAACGTGCTAATGAACATTGACGACATTGATACGCTACCTCCCCGAGCGCAGTCACAGTTCCAGCAAGCCCAGGAACTTCTGTACGCTTCTCTGACTGTTGGGGGTCAGTCGGTCACACAAGGGGCGTCGTCGGAGCAAATTCTATCTCAAGATGAGTACGCCCCACCCCAGCATACACATTCTCAACGGGCGAGGCATAGACCGGCGCCCCACATTGGTGGAGGGAGAAGACGCCGTGACCACGAAGAAGGTGAGATTTTTTTTTTAACTACAAATATATATATTTTTTTGTTTCTTTTTATTTATTTGTCCGGTCGAATTATTGATTTTTTACAAAAATTAATTAATTAGATGGACAAGAAGAAGAAGAACCAACCACGCCTGGACCGACCACAGGATCGTCTTCTTTGCCACCGGGGCCTCGGAGAGGGTCCCGAAACCGCAAGACTAGGAAACCATATACTCCTGGCTAGTTAGTTTGTTTTTGTATTTTGTGATTTTGTGGACATATTTTTTTTATTTTTTTTTGTATTGGATTTTCAGATATTTATTTTTGATGGTTTTGGATATATATTTTGTGGTTCACTTTTTTTTTTTTGTCGGTACATATGGTTGTCTTTTTCTATATAGTGTTTCATATATGTATTATTTATATAATAGTTTCGTATTTATCAAAATTAATGTATTAAAAAATGCACAACCAAAATGATTTGTAAATCGATTTGTAAATTTATAATAATCCATCGCTAATTTTAATCAATTTTTTTACACGGTATGTTGACATTTCGGTTTAGTCTATATATGCTACCTAATAAAAAAAACCAGCGAATAAACAAATCAGTAATAACCTACTCATCATATTTATTCGTGTGCTAAATATATATATTGTAAAAATAATGTGTGCCCTTATATTAAGGTAACAAATTAGTAATATTTGAAAGATTTTTTTTTGTAATATATAAAAGATTCAGGTAACCATATATATTCATATGTTGATTTGAACTAATCTACACAATCCTATATTAAGATTCGAAATGAATCGTGTGCCCATAAAATTGACTAACTAAAATATTTTACAATATTTTCTATATATATTAAACAGTAGATATTGTCTATAATAACCTACTCATCATATTTATTCGGATACTGTGACCATTGTTTTTCAACCCAGACCGGACCGACGGGTCGATCTGGGACTCGGTCGACCCAGAGCCGAAACCGGTTTGGATGGACTATTTGGACCGGGATCCTATATATTTTTAGCAAATATATTAAGTTCAGTAGTTGTGCAATTTATTTTTTATAGTCATAGTTATTAAGCTCGGCCCGGAAATCCAATCGGACAGGTCTTCGGGTCCCCGGTTCAACCGTCTGGTCACCGGGTCAATTGCTGAACTGGATAATTAATTTTAAACTTTTTAAAATTATATATAATACTTTTGACATATAAATATATATAAAAGTAACAAAAATAAATATTTTGTACATAAAATTTGCACATCAAAGTGTTAATAATATTGTATTTCACAATAAATATTTACTATATCAATATATTTACATAATTTTTATTTTTCACATAAAAAAATATTTAAAAATTAAATATAAAAATATATAGGGACCGGGTCAACTGGGTTGACCCGGCCAGGTCAATAACTCGGGTCGACCGGGTCAAGACCAGAGTGCCGGGTTTTGACCGGGTCCCCACCGGGTAATAAGAACACACACCGGGTGGGAATGGGAGGACCAAACAAGGTTGGCCTAAACTGATACAAACCAAGACAGCTAAAACAGGCAACCGAAAGCTTAAACCGGTTAGCCCCTCCAAACCAAAATTACTAAAAACCAAGAAAACCCAAGCTAAAAAAAGAAGAAAAAACATCAATAAATACTTCCTTATAACTTTTTGGATAGATTCGAAAAAAAATCTTTATTATATAATTTTAATAATATATATATTTTAATTTTCATTATATTTACAATGTCATTATCATTCATTTATTATATAATTTTAATTTGAATACAAAATTGTCTTTGAAAATGACGGAAATAATGAGTTCCCTGCATCGCACGGGTACTGTACTAGTATATATAAAGAAGTTGTTGGAAAAATACATTAATAGAAAGTTTGACCAAATAAATATAATGTTTGACTTGCTATTAATGGAAAGTTCAAAAAAATACATGTGAATCTTTAGTAACAAAATTTAAATCCTATTTTTTTGGTAACAAATTTGGAGATTTTTATGGCAAAATTTGAATTCTATTTTTTTCGTATCATATTTTATTTTTTTACTAAACTTTAAATCATATCTTTTTTCGTAACAAATTTGGAGATTCTTATGCAAAAAATGTGTCAATTATTTATGAAAACAACTCTAAATACAAATTAATTTAAAAACCGTGCAAATTGGATACAAATTTAGGAAGCAAATAGTTGTATAATTCTTAACTAATTCTTCCAATCTTATTGAATAATTTTTTCTTTCAAAAAAATTGTGTAAATTGGATAAAGCCACGTGCAAGTTTTATTTTAAAATAAAACTGATAGTTGGACGGGATGTACATTCAAAATTGTATCCACATTTTTTGGTAACAAAAGCGGTTCATCATTGATATTTAAAGTCACCTTATCTAATTATTTAGGAAAAATTGTGTGCAACTTTTGAAAATTTAATTGTAACGATTTTTTTGGATTCTTATGTTTTTTCTTAACCATGTTTTACCGAGATTTTGGTAAGTTAATATCATTTTTTTTGGGTTAAGTTCATATCATTTTCTTTAGCAAAGAGACAGTGCATAAACAATAACAATTTATTTCAAATTTTTATTAAAATTATTTTCAATTCAATTTGTTTGGTACAAAAATCGGTGCAATGTTAGGAAAATTCGGTTGCATTTTCAAGAAAAATTGATGATTTTTTTATTTGGTTTAAAAACAATTCGAATCAATTTGTTTGATAAAAAAATCGGTTTATTGGTAGGAAAATCTGTTTCATTTCCAGCAGTAACTAATGATTCTTTTCAATTTTTCTTAATTGAAATTTAGAATTAGATTTAAACAAATAATGGGTGAAAATCCCTAAAAAATTTTACTTTACTTTTGTTTAATAAATAAGATCTTTTAATTTTTTTAAAATTTGTTAACTAATAACTAATAATATGCAATTTTTGATAAATTTGTACACCTATGTAGTACTTTACGTGCCAAAGAATCAAATCAATAATGTTGTACATAAGGAAGTGTTTAATAACATATAAATTTCATTTTCATGAAAGTTTTAATGGCATGAGACAATTTAAATACAAAAATACCTTTTAAAAAATAAATAGGTAATAAATGCTCCCGTGCATCGCACGGGTACCGTACTAGTTAGAATAACGCTCTCCTCACCAGTCGGCAAGGCACTCCGCAACATCACGATGAATCTGACATTCGTAGGCGACCACCTACACAGAAAGAAACCAAACCCACATCCTAGATCTAGAAAGTCTAGTACTTCAACGTGAAGAAGAGCTCCTTCATCCTTTCTCCTCCTATTGCGGTTCGATGGGCCAGTGGGTCTACGTGCACATTGGCTTCGCGCATGGCGATCTCCCTATCATCTACCTCTGTATAAGGGCCATCTGAAATGCATTCTTTGCAGATGTCAGGCATAAGATGATTGACCGGCTCTCCGGCTGGTCACATAGACACCTTTCTTTTGGGGGTCGGCTTGCGCTGATCAAGAGCACCCTCAGCGCCATCCCGCTTTTATCTCATTGTGGTCCTCGACCCCTCCCAGTCCACTCTCCACGAGTTAGATCAGATCATGGCTCGCTATTTTTGGGGGCACGAGGAAGGCTCCTGGAGGGGGAGACAGGTCCACTGGGTGAAGTGAGACTCTGTTTGCCGGCCTTATTCAGAGGGTGCCCTTAGGGTCCGCCACTTATCGGATGTAGTCACCGCATTCTCTTATAATTTGTGGTGGCGCTTCAGGGAGGAAAATCGCTTTGGGCTCAGTAGCTTCGCGAGAAGTACTGCCTAGAGGTGTCAGTCACCCCTGTAGAGTGACGACCACTGTTCGTGATAGTAGACGATGGAGGCGGCTCACCAAGGTCGGTAGGTGAGCCCAGGAGCACATTTTCTGGATACTGGGTGAGGGGGATGTTACCTTTTGGGACGAGTGGTGGTTTCGTATCGAGTACCAGGCAGGTCACTCACTCTCCTTTCTTGTGGGTGAAGGACCTATGGTCTGACGGAGCTTGGGATAGGGATAGGTTAGAGAGAGTGTTGGGTTCTGGAACGGGTTTTAGTGACCATGTTTTAGATCAGGTCCAACAGATTTACATCTCGGAGGATGGTTCTGACAGTATCAGATGAAGACTTACATCTTCGGGTGCTTTCTCTACAACCTCAGCTTGGGGGAAAGTTCGGCAGGGTGACCAGCTTAACCTCCTCTTCAGGGCCATTTGGACCGACCTGCTTACCCCGACCATCTCTGTTTTCCTATGGCGCCTCTTTTGCGCCATATTCCGATTAACGTTGTGATGCAGACGACGGGGCTTTCCTTCGCCTCGCTCTGTTGCTGCTGCACCGAAACCGGACATTTCCAGACGGAGACTTTTTCTCATTTGTTTTTAGAGAGTGAGGTTGCGAGAAGAGTGTCACTACAACAAAAAAGAGTTCTAGCAGCAGATATATTGTGACTTTTTAATAAGTGTAATTAAAATTGATATAATTGCGACGCTCTTTAAAAAGTGTGGTTATAAAAAGCGTCGCAAATATAAAATTATAACAACGCTTTTAAAAAAATGTAATCAATCATGTCACTTTTTAAGAAGTGTCACCATGCTAACCAATATTGAGACATATATTTCAAAGTGTAATTAAATTATTACGTTTTATTCAAAAGTGTTGTCATGTTTAGTTGTATAGCGACACATTTTGAAAATTGTACTAAAATAATAACACATATTTAGAAAATGTCACCATTTTTACTATCATTGAAATATTTACATTAAAGTATAATTACTTTATGACACTTAAAAAATGAGATTTTTGTATAAACCCAACGTCAAAATGCATTTTCTCTTAACTAAACATCGCATTTTGAATTTCACCATCTTCGGAAATGCTCAACAATCGTAGGTAAATTCTCTCGACGGAGAGCTTCTCTTCTCTCATCGGAGAGCTTCATCTTCTCATCGAAGAGTTTCATCTTCTCAATGGAGAGTTTTTCCTCTATAGAGAGGGATTCCTTTCCCTTAATTAAGTTTCGATCACAGCACTGATATTTAGGGGTTTTGTTATCTTATGTCTAAAGCCAAGATGGAGGGTGGCGCAACACCCAACCCAGCGGAAGAAGTAGAGCGGAGACTTAAAGCATTCTCATTATCAGAGAAAGAGAACAAAGTTATTGATCTAGGTACGGATGACGTGAAAGCAGGTGTGGAAGAATGCCACAAAAGCCTATTTGGGAAAATTGTGGGAGACAAAAGAGCCCATCTGGCTGGAGTAAAGAAGGCAATGGGTCTAATTTGGAAACTGAAACACTCTATGGAGGTACCTGACCAAGAGCAACTCATCTCTATTCTTGTAATGATGCAAGCCCAAGAGGGAAAGGAATTCACAGGGGTACCTAGGAAAACTTGGAGGTGAACTGGACAACAGATAGGTAGAATGTTGAGAACAAAGGTCTCAATACCTGTGGAAGGCACTGTTATAGCTGTCAAAAAAGTAAGGGACCAGACAGAAGAAGATACACATGCTATTCAGAAGGAATCCCTGCCAACCAAAAGGGAGAAGAAAGCAAAGACTTGTCTTGAAAAGGTGTTGAGGGCCAACCTTAAGCCCTCAAGTGACCAATGAGGGCTCTGGTGTAGAACTTTAGAGGTTTAGGTGGGCCCTATACAGTTCTCCAGATCAAGGAAGGCCTAAGGCTCCATCACCCTACTTTTATCTTTCTGTCTAAAATTAAAAAACCAAAAAAAATTTACTACTAAAGTTCTTTGTCAGTTGGGTTTTTTCGAACAAGCATTGTTTGAAAGAGCCTGCAGGTTCTAAAGGAGGACTTCTTTTGATGTGGAATGATCAGGTTGATGTCCTTCATACTTATAGCACACTCTATATGGCAGTGCAATACAAGGAAGATAGTCAGTCTCAAAGCCAATGGATAATCTTTGTATATCTCAGTACCTGTAAAACAGAGAGAGTGGCCCAATGGAATACTATCCTTCACGACCAACACACATGGGGAGATGCTTGGTGCTTAGCAGGAGACTGGAATGATCTTTGCAGTGTAGCAGATAAAAACAGGTGGCATAAGCAGAACTATGGGTAGTCTATGGGGTTTCAATAATTTTTTAGCATAGTTGGGAGGTCAAGAACTACCACTCAAAGGGCATCAATAAACCTAGGCCAATAATAGAGAGGGTGAAGGATTTGTTCAGGAAATCCTAAACAGGGTCTTTGTGTCTTTGGATTGGCTGGTCAGGTTTCCCCATTCCCAGGTGCTAAGCTAGTTTAGAAGTGCTTCAGACCACTGTATGCTAGTGGTGGACACAAGAGATGCTTCCTACAGACATAAAAAGCGCTTTAAGTTTGATAGAAGATGGCTTTCAAAATCAGGAGTGAGCAGAGTAGTAAGAGAGGCATGGGAGACTCCTTCAGAGGGCACTCCAACGTTTTCAGTGAAGGAAAAAATCAGAAAAGCAAGACAAGCTCTGCTGACCTGGAGCAGATACTTCAGAACAGATAATGTGGCTAAAATTGAAAAGTTGTCTATGACTTTAGATGAGCTGAGGAGAGAAGGAGGAGACCGTAATTGGGGAGTATGGGATCAGCTACAGAAAGAGTTAGAAGAAGCACACTATTTAGAGGAGATTTTTTGGCAACAAAAGGCTAGGGCTTGATGGCTTAAAGAAGGTGACCGTAACTCCAAATTATTTCATACCTATGCAGCTCAGAGGAGAAATTTGAACTCTATTGACATATTACTGACCACAGCTAATGTTCTGAGTGAATCAAAAAGAGATTGAGAAGACCATTACTGCCTATTTTGAGAACCTCTACACTTCACAGGGATCCAGTTGTGGACATGAATTGCTGCCTCTAATTCCAAAAACAATTACAGAGGAGCTCAACAAAATTCTCTTGGCACAAGTGTGTTAGATATGCTGTAAAAGCTTGACTTTCAGATATTAATAATACCATTTTGATCTGGCAAACGCGTTGTCGTCAAAGTACATATGTTGCAGTTTATTTATTTATGTAGTTATACTCCTTGTCTTACATTGAGATAGTGTGGTTCGTGGTGTCTCGAACAGAAAGGTCACCTATCAGTTCCTTGTAAGACTAAACTATTCGTTCACAGTCTAAAACTAGCAGTGAGACCCCACTTGGAAAAAGTTTGTAGTGTATTCTTGATTCAGTTGATCTTTGACTGAAGAACTACACCAGTACTTATGTTAAGTATTGAACAAGACCGCTGGAAGGATAAGATTATGAGACTCACTGACCGTTGTTGTAATCTATACCTTCAGTAATTGATGCGTTCTCTAAAGCTGTAAGATAATATAAAATAGGCGTGCATATTCATTACTTGTTTATTTGATTTACCAAGGGTGATTCCTATTCTGTTAGGATGACATACTCGGTACTTTGATAAATGAGGATGTTTATATAGCGTGCTATAATAAATTATTTACGGTCACTATGTTCCAGTGCGCTGGATTGATGACTGTTTGTCCCATTTTTGTGCCTTTATTTCATGTTTATTTTCTTTTTGTTTTCCCATATTTGTAGGTTTTTCGTAGTTTATTTGGTCCATTTCGTTCGTTTTGTGTTTCTGCCTTTGGTTTATGTTCATGTGTTTTTTTGTCGTGTTTTGCTTCGTGTTTTTCCTTGTTTTTGTGTTTTCAGGAGGTAGGTTGTGCCAGTCGAGGTTGAGACTATTTGAGTCGGGACCATGATATCGAAAGTACCCGTTGCCGAGGCCAAAAGACTAAAGGAAGGCCAGAAAAACGGACAGAATCTGTTCCCAGAAATTCTCGCGACTCGCGAGTCGTCTCGCTACTCGCGACTCGGGTCGTGACTCGCAAACATGTCGCGACCCGCGAGAAAAACTGGGGCTAAAAGGCAGTTGCGAGTCGATGTCGCGACTCGCGAGAAGATCTCGCGACTCGCGAGATAGAGTCGCGACCTGCCCCAGAAAGTTATCATTTTGAAGACGCGCGACTCGCGAGGAAGTCTTGAATCGCGACCCAAAAAAAGACCATCTCGCGACTCGCGACTTGTCCGGCGCGTTTTTCGAGAAGCGGGATTTTTAATGCTGCTTTTGATCCTAGGTTTAGGATTCCACATTCAGACTTTATTCTTACGTTCTCTCTGGAGAAAAACCTATTCCTTTTCTTTCTTTCGCACTTTTGAATTGTTTTGGGAGATTGACAACTCCTATTTCTTGCTTTGGATTTGGATGCACTTGGATTTGACGTTGGATTCTCTATATTAATCGTAAGTTATTTTTCTTAATTTCTTTGTTGATGATGATGGCTTGGGTTAATTTGAATGTTGATGTTGAATTTCATATGAGTAGCTAAATCCTTTAGCTAGGGTTAGGGGAAGATCGTTCTGGTTTGATTTCGTTTATATGCATGATCATTGCTCAATCCTCTCGAGTTGTGCTTAGCCTAGGGTTTTGATGATTGATCACCATCTCAATCTATTTAATCGATTTTAAAACTGAAAAAGGAGAAATTGTTCGATCTAGGCTCGTTAGGAATAAGCTTGTTCGTAATAGTATTGCTTATGTGTTGATTGTTTCAAGAATTACTCGTTAATGCCTATGCTCTTGTTACGAAGAGTTATTGAGGATAGATCTCTAGATGAGTAGTTTAGTGAGGCATTTAACCGAGCTCTTGATTGCTCGTTAAGTGTATTGAGAACAGGAATTGATCGACCCTGATACCCTAGCTCCTTTATCATAAATTGAGTTTGAGTATTGAGTTGTGAACTCGTGATTCCTAGTTTTGTCTAGCCTTTTTAATTACTCGCTTTTCAATTAGTAGTTGATAAACAAACCTCCAAACTTGATTTAGAATGTTTAGGATTTTCACTTCTTTTATTTTCCATTTTTGTGTTTGAATAATCGTACAAAATAATCCGGCTGACCTTTCTCGAGAGACACGACCCGGTGTCGAATCTTTTGATTCTACTCCGAAAGAAATAACTACAACAAAATGGCGCCGTTGCCTGGGAAGGTTTAGGACTTATTTTGTGCGCCTATTCATTTTGTTTTTAGTATTTCTCTTATTTTTGTGATTTCTTGTTTTGTGTGTTTCTCTTTGTTTCGTTTTTCTTGACTAGTTCTAGTGTTTTTCTTGTTTTGTTTTTCTTTGTCTATTTCTTATCTATCTGGTGCCCGTGACGTTTTTGTTGTTTTTGTGTTTATGCGTACCAGAAGTGGTCGTGTAATCATCCCGAACAACGAATCCATCCAGAGGGACCTCCAAGAATTGTTGTTTAACCTTGCCCCTGCATCTTCAGACTCAGCCAACCGAGACTCAGATAGCCAAGGAGACATGGCTGACGAGGAAGTGAACAACCCACCTCGTCATCTTCTTCGTGAGTTGGCTCAACCGATAATCGGGCCAGTAACTTCGTGTATCCGGCTGGGACAAGCAGCTCGGAATTATGAGCTAAAAACCATCCATTACAATCAGCTACCGTCTTTCCACGGTTTACCGAACGAGGACCCGCTTCATTTCATCCGGGAGTTCTACAATGTCCTCCAGACTTTTCCACTCCACAACTTAAATGAGGACCAGCTGAAGATGAGGTGTTTCCCCGAGACACTCAAGGACCGAGCTAAGGCTTGGTTTATGACACTTGCTCCCGACTCCCTCATCACTTGGGAGCAAGTGTATACCAAGTTCATTGGGAAATACTACTCTCATCAAAAGACGCAGGAATTTCGGTCCCAGATTGTTTCTTTTGCCCAACAGCCAAACGAGCCACTTCATGAGGCGTGGGAGCGCTTCAAGGACCTCCAGAGATAGTGCCCGCATCACAATTTTCCTCCGGCTCTACTGGTGAACAGTTTCTATGATTCCCTCCATCAGAATCTTCAATACATGGTGGATAATGCAGCTGGTGGAGATATTGGGGCGAAGACGGCAGAAGAGATGATAGATATTTTTGAGGCGATGAGTTCTAACTCGTCTCAAAAGAGCAGTCGAGGGAAGAGGACTTTTGTCAATGAAGTATCTCCCGGGCGGGACATGATGGCACAACAGCTAGCTAAGCTCACGGAGCAGATGCGGCTACTGAACGCAAGGGGAGGCCAACCAATGCAGACCATGGCCGTAGAAGCGTGTGGAGCATGTGGAGTACAAGGGCACAGGTCGGAGGTGTGTCCATCAGCTTTCGATCAAGACTTTGGTGAACAATATGAAGATGTGAACGCTCTTCAAGGCTACCAGAACCGGCCTGCCAACGACCCATACTCAAACACGTATAACCCGGGGTGGAGAAATCACCCGAATCTCTCGTGGTCTAACAACAACAACGTCCAACAGCCTCCTCGACAGAACTTCATGCAGCAGCAACCCCGCCCCACTTTCATTCCCCAACAGCAGATGAGGCAAAACTATCCTCAACAGCAACATCAGCAACAGCAGGGGAGCCCAATGGGAGGGATGCAAGCACAAGGGGCTGGACCCAGTTCAGCTAATCAAGACGACAAGCTGGACAAGATTCTCCAGTTTATGGCAAACAGTGAGCAAAGGGGCGTGAACATCGATGCCTCTATCAAACGCCTGGAAATGCAGTTGGGCCAGCTTGCTACGAGAGTGGGGAACACGGAGGCAGACTCAGACAAAGGGAAGCTACCTAGCCAGCCTAAGGAAGCCAAAATGATCACAGTTCTGAGAAGTGGGAAGGAGGTAGACAACCATGTGAGAATGCCCGAGTCTGATGACCTTACACCAACCGACCAGCACAAAGGAGTAGAGGAGAGCCCGAAGAAGAATACAGAAGCTGAGCCGAGGAAACAGATAGACGGGTCAAAGATACATAAGTCACCAAACCCTTTCAGACCAAGCATACCGTTCCCAAGCCGACTTCGAGACGAGAAACAGGAACAACAATTCCGAGACCTATACAGCATGCTCTCCAAAGTCAACGTCAACCTACCTCTCCTAGACGTGATCAAGAATATGCCCTCGAACGTGAAGTTCTTCAAAGACCTAGTGACAAAGAAGAGGAAATTTGGAGACGGGGAGAAGGTAGTGGTTTACGAAGCTGCAAGTGCTATGCAGCATGACCTTCCGAAGAAAGAACGAGATCCCGGGGGCTTCGTGATTCAAATAGCCCTCAGAAACAGAAAGGAAGCTTCAGGGATGCTGGACCTTGGAGCTGGGATCAATCTCATGCCGTTCCATATCTTTCAGCGGCTCGGCCTAGGAGACTTGAGGCCCACCCGGATGTGCCTTCAGCTCGCAGACCGTTCTATCAGATACCCCAAGGGGGTCGTGGAGGATGTCCTGGTTCGTGTTGGGAAACTCATCATCTCGATGGACTTTGTCGTCCTAGATGTGGGACGTACAGAAAAACGGGAAGGACCATACCATCCTTCTCGGAAGACCGTTTATGGCCACCACCAACACCCTCATCGATGTGAAGAATGGAACGTTGAACATGACGGTCCTAGGGGAGTCAGTGTCTATTTCAGTCCGGGAAGCCATATCAACCTCTTCAGTCAACTTTGTGGAGGAGTGTGCTTTTGTGGATGTTAATGACCCGTTTGTGGAGGAGATGACTATACGCGATTACGAAGAGAGGACAATGCCTGATCTAGACGATGAAGAAGAGCCAACCATTGAGCTCTTTGCAGCCGACGAGCCCCATGAACCGAACCCATCCACACTAGAGCTTAAAGAACTTCCTTGCCACCTCAAATATGTGTTCCTCAACGATGAGAAGCAAAAGCCGGTTATCATCTTTGCTGAGCTTAACCGGGAAGAGGAGAAGGAGCTGATTGAGGTACTTAAGAGGAACCAGAAGGCCATTGGCTGGAGCCTAGGAGACATTAAGGGCATCAGCCCTTCCACATGCATGCACCGTATCATTCTGGAGGAGGGTGCTAAGCCTGTTCGGGACAGCCAACGGAGGCTCAACCCGAACATGATGGAGGTTGTGAAGAAGGAGGTGCTGAAGCTTTACTCCGAGGGACTCATCTATCCAGTGGCCGACAGCGAGTGGGTCAGCCCGATCCATGTGGTGCCTAAGAAAGAGGGCATCACCGTCATCGAGAACGAAAAGAAAGAGATGGTCCCCACCCGTATCACTACCGGGTGGAGAATGTGCATTGATTACCGGCGACTCAACGCCGTAACAAAGAAGGACCACTTCCGCTGCCGTTCATTGATCAGATTCTCGACCGTCTCTCAGGCCACCAATTCTATTGTTTCCTCAACGGTCTCTCGGGCTACTACCAAGTGGCCATAGCTCCGGAGGATCAGCCCAAGACAACTTTCACGTGCCCATTCGGCACCTTTGCCTTCAGACGTATGCCCTTTGGCCTGTGCAATGCTCCCGGGACCTTCCAACGGTGCATGTTCTCCATATTCTCCGACATGCTCGAGGATTGCTTACAGGTATTTATGGATGACTTCTCTATTTTTGGTACTTCATTTTCTGATTGTCTCCATAACTTATCTCGTGTCCTTAGAGGTGCATTGAATGTAATTTGACTTTGAGTTGGGAGAAAAGTCACTTCATGGTGACGAGTGGAGTTGTGTTGGGTCATGTGATATCTAGTCGTGGAATTGAAGTTGATAAGACAAAAATTGATGTGATTGAAAAACTCCCCCCTCTTGTGAATGTTAAGGGAGTTAGGAGTTTTTTGGATCAACTGGCTTTTACAGGAGATTTATTAAAGATTTTTCAAAAATCAGCCAGCCTTTGTGTCACTTGCTTGCTAATGATGTGCCATTTGTGTTTGATAATGCATGTGCGGAGGCTTTTGATAAATTGAAAGATAAGCTTGTGACTGCTCCTATTGTGATTGCACCTGATTGGACTTTACCATTTGAGATTATGTGTGATGCATCGAATCTTGCTGTGGGGGCCGTTTTGGGCCAACGGGTTGATAAATTGCTTCGTGTGATTTATTATGCTAGTTTGACTCTCAATGGTGCCCAATTGAATTATACTACCACTGAGAAAGAACTTTTGGCTGTTGTGTTTTCTCTTGAAAAATTTAGGTCTTATATCTTGGGATCTAAAGTAATTGTGCATTCAGACCATGCAGCCCTTAGGTATCTTTTGAGTAAAACTCAATCGAAACCTAGGCTTACTCTTTTGAGTAAATATTTATTAATCAAGTGGAGGATTGATTTAATTGATTAAATTGAAGCTAAATGGGGAGAGCAATAATAATATTCTAGTGGGATATATTATTATTTAATTCAAATTAGGGTTTTAGGAACTAGTTTTATTCCATATTTAATATTTTATTAGTAGGAATATTCCTTCTAGAATATTACCTAGGGTTAGGAGACTAAAGAGTCTTCTAGAAGGTGATGTTGGGAAGTGGAGTTTTATCCTAGAATGGATTAGCATATGGAGTGAAAATAGGATTCTTTTGCCTAATGGGATAAGCCCATATTTAGCACCTCCTTAAGATCCCTAATGGAGCCTATAAGTACACCATGTCCCAACCTCTTGTATATACATTGCTAGGGCCGATTCTTCTACTTAACAAGAGAGGAAAAATTGTCTTGTTCGAGAGTTAAGAAGATTCAATTAATCGTACCACCAAGATTAATTGAAGTAGGTGTTTAGGTAATCATTAGAAAATTTTAAGGTGATATTTATCAAACCTTAAAGATCTATATTTTCTGGTCATCTTCCCCAGCCAACTGCCGTCATCTGCCGCTATCGACCACCGCCAAAAAACCGCGCCGCCGCCGATCTTGACCGAGATCCGCCCCGAGCCTAGCCGCACGCTATCGCGAGCTCCGCCCGCTACCGCGCACCGCCGAAGCTCGTGCCCAGGTCCCAGCCTCGAAGCCCCACGCCGATCGCCCTTCTCGTGCTCTGCGACGATCCAGCTCTCGCGATCGTGTTCCACGCGCCCAGCAGTCTGCACTCATCTAGGACTCTTCGTGTGCTTAGGAGTTGTGACTTGCACACCCGCGTGACCGCACATGCCCCGCGCCTTGTCCGCCTCGACCTAGGAGAGCCGCGACACACGCGCCCCCGCTCCTTCGTGACCAGCTGCCCCACGTGTCACGTCCCGACACGACCAGCCAGCATCCGCGACATGCACTACATGGTCCCGACCAGCTCCTGTCTGCGACCCGAAACCACGACCCAGCCGCTGCGACCCGACTAACCCGAGACGTGATCCGAACTGACCCGAGCCCGACAAACTTGATCTGGTGATCTGTTCGTGATTCAACACTCGATTAGAATTGACAAAGGCCAAACCCTTCAACCGATTGGGTTGTGGTAGACATACGATCTCCATCAAAGGAAATCAGAAACATCTCAGAGTCGGAAAAAATTTTAAAAGGTAATGTCCTAATCCTAACTATAGATTCCACTGCGTTAGGATTTATTTCGATAAGTTCAATATTGTGCATGTCGTTGACGTTCCTCATAGAACCCAACAACTAGTATCAGAGCCCAGATTAATTCAACTTTGTGCACAGTTTGAATTAGGACTTGCCTGTTTACATGAATTATGTACAGACGCAGCGGCATAGTTGATTAGAAATTACAAATTGTTTGCAGGTGATTTCGAATCCGACTATTATTGCCCGTATGTATGATTTTAATTCATGTATGAATGTATGGTGTTTTATAAGCCTCAGACATGTTGAGGAGTTTTTGGGTTGGTGAATGCTTGTAATAAATTATTCGCGCGGTGGGACACCACATAGTTTACTGTTTTCATAGAAAACTCATGTATGACTCCTGCGCGGGTCATAGGATGAATTTGTAACTGTTGTTTTATATTATTCATTATTGATCCGGCAGATGTGGACCAAACTCGTCGGGGCGAGGTAACAAACACAAAATACGGATGCCATGGTGATGATCCCAATGACGACTTTCCCAGAGACGACCTATTCAGTATGAAGAGTGGGAGTCACTGCGAAAGGGGTATTCCAATTCCTAAAACGAAAGGCACGTTCAACAAAGGACAAGGTTGTTTCTCTCCGTAATATTGGAGATTGATTAATGGCCATGATAGTTGGATTATAGTTCCTAGTTTATTATTACTTGCAATCATGCATGTTCTTATGTGATTTAATTGCTCTATGTGCAAATTAAATTGTTAGGAGTATGACTAGGAAAATTCCTTAAAATAAAAATTATATTAAGTGTGTAATGGGTTGAAATAAATTGCATCCAAGGCCTCCATTATAGGTTTGTCAATGAAGTGATTTAAATCGAGCCCAAATGACATTTTATTTCACAGTTTACAAGGACAGATCTCCTTCGGGATGGTAATAGCGAGCTATTTCAAAAGCGTACGGTTCATCCAAAGGTGGACATATATTTTGGTAGTGAACTTAATACCAATTAATGGGTTACACTTAAAGTATATAATTACGATATTCCCAAAGGAAAAGGTTGTTTTTATTTTTGCACTGGCCAAAAGATGAATCGACTATTAATTAAGTACTGTTTGGACGGTATGTTAATTAATGGGATTAATTTCTCCTCTTGCGACAGCTTGAACCGTAGACGTCCACACTCCGTGGCCTGCAGGGATTCGGTGTTTTGAGGTATTGGTGAATTTATTTGAATATTGTTTACAGGGATTAATATTTGATGTTAAATTCAAAAAAACTTGACTGAGTAAAAATTATGTTTACGTGATCCCATGAATTCAAAATGTCTTTCAATCCGTTGTCCATAATTCTCAAAGAAAACAAACTTGTTGGTCCCAATTACATTGACTGGAAAAGGAACTTGGATATAGTGTTAACTGCTGAAGGGTACAAATTTGCTACTGTTGAGGCTTGTCCGGATGTGCCTGCCGACAATGTGCCAGACAATGAGAAAGAGGTGTATGCTCGGTGGAAAAAGGCTGACGAGATGGCGAAGTGTTACATCTTGGCATCATTGTCAGATGTGCTTCAACATCAACATCAGTCTATGGACACTGCAGCAGAGATGCTTCTTAATCTCAAGGAGTTATTTGGCTATCAGTCGCGGGCTGCCCGAAAAGAAGCCATGAGGGTTCTGATGAATATGACCATGTGTGAAGACACTCCCGTAAGGGATCATGTTCTTTCTATGATGGCCCAGCAGAATGAGCTGGAGGTTCTTGGAGCTTTTATTGATGGGGAAACCCAGGTCGATAATGTTCTTCAGTCTTTGCCGAAGAGCTTCGAACAATTCTGGTTAAATTATAACATGAATAAGATGTTAATGACTCTTCCGGAACTTGTTGATGAACTTCAGTTGGCAGAGGGCCTGCTTCATCACAAGTCCCAAGCGATGATTGCCCAACGGGGTGAAGGTTCTTCTTCTAGGCCTCCTAAGGGTAAGAAAAGGAAGAAGTCCGCAGGAAAGGGCAAAGCGGTCATGGGTGATGCGCCACCTCAGCAAGCTGCAAAGAAGCTGAAGGGCAAGTGCCACAACTGTCAGCAGAAGGGACACTGGATGGCCAATTGCCCTCTCCTCAAGAAGGGCGATAAAGGTACATCTTTTTTATTAGTTGTTGAAACATGTTTAGCGGTGTTATCTACCAGAACCTGGTGTGTAGATACAATAGCCACTGATCATGTCTGCAATTCTTTGCAGAGGTTCCAGGAAACCAAACGGCTTAGGGAAGGAGAAGTTACCATCTACTTGGGCGATGCTAGTATAGCGTCAGCAGTTGTAGTGGAGACGTCTATTTAGATTTTGGTTTAGATAGAACTTTGGTTTTGAAAGATTGTCTTTATGTTCCTAGTTTTAGAAAGAATTTGATTTCAGTTTCTAAGTTGTTTATGAACGGTTTTTCTGCTATTTTTGATAACGAAGTTATTATTCGTTTTGGCAAAAAGTTCATATGTTGTGGTTCATTGGAAGACAATCTGCATATTCTAGAACCAAAGTCATCTCCACTGCAACATAAACAATTACTTAATTCATCATCTAATCTGAATAAGAGAAAGGAACCTTCGAAAATGAACGAAACATATCTTTGGCATCTAAGACTTGGTCATATAAACCTTAGAAGGATTCAAAGATTGGTAGCAGACAGGCCCTTGGGGTTGTTGGAAGTCGAGTCTATTCCAACTTATGAGTCTTGCTTGGAAGGCAAAATGACTAAGAGGGTTTCTAAATCAAAGGGGAATAGAGCCGAAGAATTGTTAGGGCTAGTTCATTTCGATCTGTGTGGTCCTATGTCTATCCAAGCGAGAGGTGGTTTCAAGTACTTCGTTATGTTTATCAATGACTACTCGAGATATGGGTACATTTTCTTATTGCACCGCAAGTCTGAATGCTTTGAGAAATTCTTAGAGTATAAGGCGGTTGTGGAGAAGCAACTAGGAAAAATATCAAGTCACTACCATCGGATCGTGGTGGCGAATATCTCTCGAATGAATTTATGAACTACTTGACGGATAATGGGATTACTTCCCAACTGTCTGCACCAGGCACACCCCAGCAGAATGGCGTAGCAGAGCGAAAGAATAGGACTCTTATGGAAAGGGTTAGGGCAATGGTGAGTTATATAGTACATTATCAGATTCAATTTGGGGATATGCCCTAGAAACAACAGTATACATTCTAAATAGAGTACCTTCTAAATCAGTATCGTCTACACCATTGGAGTTGTGGTCTGGGCACAAGCTCAGTCTAAGACATCTCAGGATTTGGGGTAGTCCAGCACATGTGCTGAGAACCGATACTGATAAGTTGGAATCTAGATCAGAAGTAAGGCTGTTTGTGGGATACCCTAAGGAAATGAAAGGTGGTCTATTTTATAGTCCCGAGGACCAGAAAGTAATCGTTAGCACGAATGCGAGGTTCTTGGAAGAAGACTATGTTTTAGATCATAAGCCCAGTAGTAGACATGTCCTCGAGGAAGTGAAGGGAGTTAGTACTTCGATACCGAGTGCACTTGATGTTACACCCCAAAGTACTGCAACACGTATCGCTGATGATGCACCTAAGCAGGTAGTACCTCATCGTAGTAGGAGGGTTTTCTGGCAGCCCGAACGATTCATGGGTCTGGGAGAGTCTTCTGATGCCGTCCTGTATGTTCTTGAAATCGAGCCATGGACATACAATGAGGCACTCCAAGATTGGGATGCAGAGTCTTGGCAAAAGGCGATGAAATCTGAAATGGATTCAATGGATTCCAATCAGGTCTGGGATCTTGTAGAACCACCCAGTGGCGTACACTCCATTGGATGCAAGTGGGTCTATAAGAGAAAGAGAGGAGCAGATGGGAAGGTTGAGACCTTCAAGGTTAGGCTTGTTGCGAAAGGGTATACTCAGAAAGAAGGGATCGATTATGAGGAAACTTTTTCGTCGGTAGCTATGCTAAAATCCATCAGGATTCTCTTGGATGTAGCTGCTTATGAATTATGAAATTTGGCAAATGGATGTTAAGACCGCTTTCCTTAACGGGAATTTGGACGAGGATATCTATATACAGCAACTAGAAGGATTCATTGTAAAGGGACAAGAACGTCTGGTCTATAAGCTGAAAAGTTCCATTTATGGACTGAAGCAGGCTTCGAGGTCTTGGAACATCCATTTTGACGAGGTTATCCAATCACATGGATTTACCCAATGGCCGGATGAGCACTGTGTGTACAAGAAAAGTGATGGAAGCGTGTTGGTGTTTCTTGTGCTATACGTAGATGACATTCTTCTCATTGGAAACAGTGTGAAAATGTTATCGAACATAAAGGTATGGTTATCCAAGCAGTTTGATATGAAGGATTTGGGAGAAGTAGGACATGTTCTCAGAATCAAGGTCATTCGGGACTGAGAGAAGAGAAAATTGTGTCTATCCCAATCCACATACATAGATACAGTCCTAAAGCGTTTCAACATGCATGATTCAAAGAAAGAGGATTTTCCCTCGACATGAAATCGCTCTATCTAAGAAGATGTTCCCGAAGACTCCTCAAGAGATAGAGGACATGAAGGTAGTTTCTTATGCATCGGCAGTAGGAAGCCTCATGTATGCAATGTTGTGTACGCGACCTGATATCTGTTATGCTGTAGGCATGGTGACAAGATATCAGAGTAATCCAGGGCTGGAACATTGGTCTGCAGTTAAACATATATTCAAGTACCTGCGTAGGACTAAGGAGTACATGTTGATTTACCAGGCAGATGAATTGCTTCCGTTGGGCTACACCGATTCCAACTTCCAGGCAGACCGGGACGAAAGCAAGTCAACCTCAAGGTTTGTGTTTACTTTAGGAGGAGGAGCCATTGTGTGGAGGAGTGTCAAGCAGAAATGTGTGGCAGACTCAACCATGGAAGTTGAGTATGTAGCAGCCTCAGAGGCAGCGAAAGAAGCTGTTTGGCTCAGGAATTTTCTCCTCGACCTTGACGTGGTGCCGAGTTTGCCCGCTGCAATTACAGTGTTCTGTGATAACAGCAGAGCAGTAGCAAATTCGAATGAGCCACGAACTCATAAAGCGAGTAAACACATATAGCGCAAGTACCACCTGATACGAGAAATCGTTGGACGAGGAAAAGTCGTTGTTGCCAAGATACAGTCAGAGGACAACCTAGTAGATCCTTTTACGAAGAGCTTACCGGCGAAAGTCTTTTCAAGACACGTAGAAGGAATGAGAGTCAGATGTTAAGGCGACATAGTAGACTAGTCTATGAGAATTATATTGAAAGAAAATTGTGGTTAGTGATAGCCATGAGCATATTAAGCATAAGTGGGAGAATGTTAGATATGCTGTAAAAGCTTGGCATTCAGATATTAATAATACCATTTTGATCTGGCAATCGCGTTTTAGTCAAAGTATATATGCTTGCAGTTTAGTTATTTATGCAATCCTACTCCTTGTCTTACATTGAGATAGTGTGGTTCGTGGTGTCTCGAACAGAAAGTTTCACCTATCGGTTTCTTGTAAGACTAAATTATTCGTTCAAAGTCTAAACTGGCAGGGAGACCCCATTTGGAAAAAGACTGTATTGTATTCTTGATTCAGTTGATCTTTGACTAAAAAACTTGGAAAAAGACTAGTGTATTCTTGATTCAGTTGATCTTTGACTAAAGAACTACACTAGTACTTATGTTAAGTATTGAACAGGACCGCCGGAAGGATAAGATTATGAGACTCACTGACCGTTGTTGTAATCTATACCTTCAGTGATTGATGCGTTCTCTAAAGCTGTAAAATGATATAAAATAGGCGTGTATATTCATTATTTGTTATTTTGATTTACCAAGGGTGATTCCTATTCTGTTAGGATGACATACTCGGGTGATTCCTATTCTGTTAGGATGACATAATCGGTAATTTGGTAAATGAGGATGTTTATATAGCGTGCTATTATAAATTATTTACAGTCACTATGTTCTAGTGCGCTGGATTGATGACCCCGAAATGAGCTCAGGAAGGAATATTATGTTAAACCCTACAGGTGGATGATTATCCGACATAATGATTAAAGATCTGAGTGGTACTAATTTCGGAAATGAATAAAAAGTTGATTAATTATTTTGTCAGTAATTTAATTAATCGATGGACGTTATATCTTAAACATACGGAGGTAAATTGATCAATTAGATTAATATTTATTAATCAAGTGGAGGTTTGATTTAATTGATTAAATTAGAGCTAAATGGGAGAGCTATAATAATATTCTAGTGGGATATATTATTATTTAATTCTAATTAGAATTTTAGGAATTAATTTTATTCCATATTTAATATTCCGTTAGTAGGAGAATATTTCTTCTAGAATATTACCTAGGGTTAGGAGACTAAAGAGTCTTCTAGAAGGTGATGTTGGGAAGAAGGAGTTTTATCCTAGAATGGATTAGCATATTGAGTGGAATTAGTATTTCTTTTCCTAATGGGATAAGCCCATAATTAGCACCTTCTTAAGGTCCCTAATGGAGCCTATAAATACACCATGTCCTAACCTCTTGTACATACATTGCTAGGGCCGATTTTTTTACTACACAAGATAGGAAAAATTATCTTGTTCGAGAGTTAGGGAGATTCAATTAATCGCACCACCAAGATTAATTGAAGTAGGGGTTTAGGTAATCCATTGGAAGATTTTAAGGTGATATTTATCAAACCTTAAAGATCTATATTTTTCGGTCATCTTCCCCAGCCGACCGCCGCTATCTGCCGCCGTCGACCACTGCCGGAAAACCGTCGCCGCCGCCGATTGTGACCGAAATCCNCGCGATCATGTTCCACGCGCCCAACAGTCCGCGCTCGTCCAGGACTCCTCGTCCAGGACCTGCACGCCCGCGTGACCGCACACGCCCCGTACCTTGTCTGCCTCGACCTAGGAGAGCCGCGACTCACGCGCCCGCTCCTTCGTGACTAGCTGCCCCGCGCGTCACGTCCCGACGCGACCAGCCAGCATCCGCGACACGCACCACAGTTCCGGACCAGCTTCTGTCCGCGACTCGAGACTGCGACCTAGCCGCTGCGACCCGACTAACCCGAGACGTGATATGAACCAAACCGAGCCCGACAAACTTGATCCGGTGATCCATTTGTGATTCAACACTCAATTAGATTCGACAAAGGCCAAACCCTTCAACTGATTGGGTTGTGGTAGATAGACGATCTCCATTAAAAGAAATCAGAAACTTCTCTGAGTCGGCAAAAATTTTAAAAGGTAATGTCCTAATCCTAACTATAGATTCCGCTGCGTTAGGATTTATTTTGATAAGTACAATATTGTGCATGTCGTTGACGTTCTTCATAGAACCCAACAAAGTGGTGGAAGAAGATATCAGGAAAGCAGTCTTCAGTATTCACTCAGTCAAAGCCCTAGGGGAAGATGGAATGATAGGGTTGTTTTATTAACATTCCTGGCCAATCATTAGCAAGGATATCTGTGCAGCAGTCAAGAGCCTTTTTTATTCTGGTCAAATGTTGAGGTACTGGAAACACACCTTAATAACTCTAGTTCCTAAATGTTTAAATCCAGTATCCATCTCCCAATTTCGGCCAATCAGTTTATGCCCTGTGTTTTACAAGGTCATATCTAAAATCCTTGCCTTAAGACTGAGACAATGCTTATTTGTTTGTATTTATGAGAATCAAAATGCCTCCTTCCTGGTAGACAACTGATAATGTGGTGATTGGCCACGAGGTTTTTTATTTTTTGAATAGACATATGAGAGGCACTAACTTTTAATGGCATTGAAGTTGGACATTGTGAAAGCTTTTGATTGTGTTGAGTGGAAAGCTATACAATTGACAATGCTGAGAATGGGATTTCACAGACAGTTTGTTAAATGGATTCTGGCATGTATATCATTTCCTTCTTTCTCCTTTAATTTTGATGGGTCTACTTCTAGATCTGCAGTAAACCGGTGGTTGTGAGCTCAGATCTGCTTGAACCGTCTTTAAATCGTCGCTAGACCGCAAGAATGCCTGCAAAAACTCAACGCCGGAGGTGTTTCCGGCGTAGAGCCTCCGACGCTCAAGTCAGTATGAGAGTGATGAAGAGAGGCTGCGCAGCAGCTATAGGGGAGAGTGGAATGAATGAGAGTTAGGGTTTTAGGGTTACCTCATCTCCTTTATATAGGAGTGAATACTTACGCGAAGTGCCCAAAATACCCAAGTCAGTGGACCTAGAAGGTCCAAAATACCCCTGTCGATTCGTCTCCCCTTTGTTGCTGAGTCATCGTAAGATTCCTTCTTATCTTTGATAGTATGTGTAACTTCAAGTATATTGCAAGTGTGAGGAGTCGTCATCACATCCGTGTTAGTCGAGGTATGCGAGGTCGACTTCGAGATATAGGATGTCGACTCGTGTATATGAGGATTCGGAGGCTACGCTCGACTAATCCTTAGTGGTGAGGTCGTCTTGGTTCAGTCGACTGTCTGAAGTCGACTTAGGGTATCGGGATGCTTGGGTGCTGTACTCTTGCTGTTACTCTTCCATTGGTGTCGACTAGTGAAAGTCGATATACTGACGTCGACTCGCAAGAGTCGACTAGACCAATTTCTGCTTCTTCTTAGTTGCTCTTGGCAGAACCGACCCTAGGGAAGTCGATTTGGGAAATCGACGGAGTCATGTCGACGTGTGAGTAATTCGAGTGGTTCACCGGTTGAATAACAAGCTTATTCAACCGGGTTCTTCTTATATGGCTATATCATCTAGTCCCCCCCAAAAATTACTCTAAACAGTCGGCTGTTTGAGAGTAAATTTGGTGAAGTATAGTTATGTCGTCTTCCTGCCAACCCTGCTCGCATTGACCCTATTGATCTTTTCTTCAACTCGTCTCGCCCATGGATTTAGACATCTGTCAATTCCCTGACTGTTTTTTGGATAAGCCTGACACTCTGACAGGTTTATTTCGAATTTCAAATTTCAAAACCCTAAAGTGACGCGACATTTCCATCACCGACTCTTCGAATTCCGCGCCTCATCGGGGCCGTTGGTTGGTTCGGTGATCCAACGGTCCACACCCATCCTTACCTTATATAAATATGTTTACCCTTCTCAAAGGATTACTTTTCGCATCTTCGAGCTTTCTCCTTCTCTCTAGTTTCTCCAAGCATCTCCGGCAGTATCTACTCACCGGCGCTCTTTTCTCCCGGCAACTTCAGGCTTACTCGGAGTCCACAACCACTATACCATCATGTGTAAGTTCTTTATCTCCTTTGCTTGTGTTTTTGTTGGTTTTTCCTTCTTCAATTTTTTCTGGGTTTTGGGGAATTTCAGAAGTTCATACATGTTCTTCATGAATTTCTTACGGTTTTTGCGTTCAATCTTTCCACGCGCATACTCTGCTAGTATTTGTTGTTTTTGCTAGTCGCTGGTTATCAACATGCAGTCGGTTTCCATCTGTCGCTAAGTTGGTTCTTGTCGACTCAATGGCCTTTTCTTCAACTTTTCTCTCTTCGAGTCGACTAAAGTCGACTTGCTAGTTTGTTCAAGTCAAGACACCGATAGCGATTGCCCCCTTTTTTCTTTTTCTTCTTTTGTCGATTATTGCTAGTCGTCCTGATTCGGTCTTGTAGGTTCTTACTTGTGACTTTACTAACTTCGGCCTCCTTCCCCCTTTTTTCTTTTCTTAGCTCCCGACTCGTCTCCTCTTTCTGGCTCCCTCGGTCAACAAATCAACGATTATGTTAGTCAAGCCGACGAGGGCTCTAGCTCTGATTCTGTTGAGGTAACCGGCTATAGGATGGTTTCACCGCCTTCCCATTCTTCTCCTCCTCTCGCCACTGCCTCTTCTGTCGACTGGGCGCTGCACGACCAAGCGCTCTTGGAGGGCGGCTTAGTCGATATCGTGAAAAGCCCTCCTCGAGGGGATCTTCCTCGTCTCGATATCATTCCTCGAGGTATTCCTCTTAGGTTTTTAGATATCCCTGTATATAGAACGAGCCCTGTATCTGTACCAATAATTGCTCCCCTTCTCGACTTCCAAAATGTTGTATCGATAGCTTGTCCCTTAGCTAGGTTAGCTGTTCTAAATCCTTTTTGTTATGCCCCTGCAGCCGAGGTCGAGGGCTTCAGGAAGTTTAGCGGGCTTCCTTCCGACTGGGAGTTAGTCGCCCCAGGTCCCAATGACGATTTCGCTCATCCTCCTCCTGGTTGCCATACATTCTTTGTGGACCAAGTCGTCTTCGGCCTTCGCTTCCCTATCCAAGACGAACTCTTGTTAATAAGCGACATGTATAATATTCCCATAAACCAATTTTCTCCAAATGCTATCCGCATTATGATAGCCTTTATAGTCGTCTCCCGAATAACACTCAATTTCTTTTCACCCGATTTTTTCTTCTACTGCTATGGCTATCGACTTTCCAAAGGCGCTCATTGCCTGGGTCGTCGTGCCGGCGTCACCTTTCTCGACGATCTTTCATCAAATGTCACCGAGTGGAAGTCGAAGTTCGTTTTCATTCGACCTGCTCCTGGTGCATATCCCTTTGTGAATAAATGGATCACCTCGAAGGTGAAGCAAAATAAACGGCCTCGTTCTGACGAGTTTGCCCGGCTGTTATCCGAGTTAAATAAGCACACATACAGTGCTCGTCAACTAATAAAGGATCGTGCATTAGTTAATCATGCTCGAATCGTCTTTTACGAAGACCTTCCTCGTCTCGATGACCCTCGTAAGCCGTCGTTGTTCTCTATTTTCCGTGCAACTGTTTAGGAATTATAATTATTTTCGCCATGACTGCTAAGTGTTCTCCCTGCTAACTTTTCTTCTATTATTTCAGTTAAAGCCCTAAAGCGCTTCGAGCTCAAGAAGGGCCAGTCGTCTGGGCAACCAGCTGGTGGTTCTGTTCCTCCCACTCGTTCCTCGCGTCCAGTTGGTGCGGCAGTCGAGTCGACTGCTGCGAAGAAGAACCCTGGTGCCACCCAGAACAAACCGTCTGGTTCCAGCTCCCGCAAGAGGGCTCAAGATGACCGGGCCGCCGTCTTGATCCCGGACGACCTGAAACGTCGTAAGGTCGACAAGGGGAAAGGGAAGGCGGTCGAGAAGCCTGCCAAAGCCCCGGTCACCACCCGAGATGTGACGGTCAAGATGCCGTCTCGCCTCTGGAACCATCCCGAGCCTTACCAGGTGGCCCAGTACCTCAACTCCACCATCCCCGAAGTCGACAAGGAGCGTGTCGAGGGGAACCTTTATGAGCGTTCAAATTACGCAGTCCTGTGTCTTTCTCGGGTATTCTTGTTATCTTCTAATCGACTTTTCTTTTAGACTTAGTCCATCTAATCTCATTTTTTCCTTATGCTTTTTCGCAGTTTCTGGCCGCGGCGCTCCCGTGCTTCGAGGAGACGAGCAAGGCTCCCCTTGCTTCCACCAAGTCCCTCGAGGACGAATGTGAGGCTCAGCGCCAAGAGATCGAGGTGCTGAAGGAGGACTTGGAGGCCTCGAAGGCCCTTGTCGACAAGTTGAAGGCCGACAAGGCTGTTTTCCGGCATCTGAACGACAAGCTTAAGGCCGACCTCGACAAGGCTCGCGACGAGGCCATGGTCGAGAGGGAGAACGGCGTCGAGGAGGGGCGCAGGACGTTTTTGAAGTCCCCGATGGGTGCCGTCTTCCTTGAGACCTATCGTCAGGAAGTCGTCAGGGCCTTCTGCAACTCTCCCGCCTTCCTCGAGAAGCTCTGCCCCGCCACCCTCCAATATTTCGAGCATACTTTTTCCGCTTGGGAGGCGGTGGTGTCGGGGTCCGAATTCGAGGGGAAGCTCGACCGCGAAGCGGTTAAGGAAACGCTTCCCTTCCCCGAGGGCTACGAGGGCGACGACTCTCTCCACGACGATTACCCCTGGTGGTCGGGACTCGAGGCTTGGGCCATCCGCAAGGCTGGCTTGAGCACGCAACTCGAGGTTCCTCCCACCCCCTTATCCGGTCCGACCGAACTAGTCGGTGCAAGTGGGGCTATTCGGGAAGAGGTAGTCGAGGTGGAGGATGAGCAGCAGGGCACAGAGCCTCTGGTCGACAAGGATGCTGATGGGGAGAAGTCTGCTACCGTGGCGATGGAAGGTGGAGATGACACTGCTGAGAAGTCGGATGCCGAGTCTTAGCAGCGTTATTTACTTTGGGGCTGTGCCATTGCCTTTGTTCGTTGTTTTTTGTTTTTTTTTTTTTTTTTGCTGTCGTTTTTTTTTTTTTGCTGTCGTTCCCGGCCTATTTTCGACTTGTAAAGGCCGAGACGACTTCGTATGTAATGGATCTTCGGTGATTAATATAATCCTTTCCTTTCCCTTTTGTTTGTGCTGATTACTTTCCGAATTGTTTTGTTATTTCCCGTATATCTTCTCCCCCACCCTTCTTGCGAGCTGGTCAAAGTCGAGCAAGGATTTGAACAGCTTCGCAGCTGTGAAACGATTAAGTTTTTCAACTCGTCTTCTCCCAACCCTTCTTGCGAGCTGGTCGAAGTCGAGCAAGGACTTGAACAGCTTCGTAGCTGTGAAACTATTTTTTTCAACTCGTCTTCTCCCAACCCTTCTTGCGAGCTGGTCGAAGTCGAGCAAGGATTTGAACAGCTTCGTAGCTGTGTCGATAGTTCGTTGTCTTAGATGCGTATCATTACACAATTGTGTTTACCGATGTTATGAGTGAGATTTGCGACTCGCTCGAGGTTTCGCTCGAGAGTGCCGATTGTTAATGAATGTGCTAACTGATTTCATAGTCGAAGGCTTCGTAGCCGGCTTGAGGTTCCGCTCGATAGCTTTACATCGTCGTAGTTATGTTAGTCGACTTCGTAATCGGAGGCTTCGTAGCCTGCTCGAGATTCCGCTCGAGAGTTTTACAACTTCGTAGTTGTGTTAGTCGACTTCGTAGTCGAAGGCTTCGTAGCCTGCTCGAGATTCCGCTCGAGTTTTACAACTTCGTAGTTGTGTTAGTCGACTTCGTAGTCGAAGGCTTCGTAGCCTGCTCGAGATTCCGCTCGAGAGTTTTACAACTTCGTAGTTGTGTTAGTTGATTTCTTAATCTTTGGAAAGTTAGCCGGCTTCATAGCCGTTTTGAAAAATTCAATTTTTCATGCAATCATATTGAAGTCGACTCATAAATGTAGGAAACATAATTGAAGCATAAACAAATTCATTCATCATTGAATTCAATTCAATCATTGTTCAGTACAAAGAGTAATTCGAAATATTGCCTTAAGCGTAAAAGCGTTTGAGGTGAATCACATGCCAGGATCGCGGGAGTTGTCGACCTTCTCCGTCTTCGAGTTCATATGCGCCCCTCTCGAGCACCTTTGTGATGGTGTAGGGTCCTTCCCAGTTTGCTTCGAGCTTGCCGACATGCTTGAGGGCATCGGCCCGTTTGAGGACAAGGTCTCCAACTTGAAATCGTCTGGTCCGGACCTTCTTGTCGAAAGCTGCTCGCATTTTCTGTTTGTACTCGACGGAGCGTACCCAGGCTTCCTCTCGACCCTCCTCGATTAGGTCTAGGGCTTCTTCAATCATCTCTTCATTTTTCTTTTCCTCATAGAATCTTGATCTGTGGGAGTCGAGGCCGACTTCAATTGGCAGTAATGCATCCATCCCATAGACCATGTGAAAGGGAGATTGTCCTGTCGAACTTCTCGGAGTCGTCCTGTAGGCCCATAGAACTGTTGTCAACTCGTCGACCCAAGCGCCCGACGCTTTCTCCAGTCGTTTTTTCAATCCCTGGAGGATAGTTCGATTAGTCACTTCAACTTGCCCGTTCGCCTGTGGATGTGCGACTGACGCAAATCTTTGTTTGATTCCCATGTCGAGGCACCATGCTTGGATCCGTTTTCCTTGGAATTGAGTCCCATTGTCTGAAATTAACACTTTTGGAATTCCAAATCGGCAGCAGATATTGTTGAACAAGAATTGTATCATCTTGTCCTCAGTGATTCGTGCCAAGGGTTCTGCCTCGACCCATTTGCTGAAGTAATCGACTGCGACCACCAAAAACTTCCTTTGCCCCGTTCCCATTGGCAACGGTCCCACCAAGTCGATTCCCCATTGTGCGAAGGGTATCGGAGAGCTGATTGTCGTCATGTATTCTGCCGGAACATGAGTGATTTGGCCGTGACGCTGGCACTTCTCGCACTTCTGAACTAACTCTTCGGCCGCTGCTCGAATTTTGGGCCAATAGTAGCCTGCTCGCAGAGCTTTGCCGGCTAAGGCTCGGGATCCGACATGTGCTCCGCAGCATCCCTCATGGATTTCTCTTAAGACCAGAATTCCTTCTTCTTCGGAAACACATCTTAAATGAGGCCCAACCATCGACTTCTTGTATAGGACCCCGTCGACTTCGAAGTACTTGCTTAGATATCGGGCCACCTTTTCCGCTTCTTGTTTGTCTCCTACAGGAACTCGACCCTTCACGAGTTCGCGAATTGACTTTCTCCAATCGTCCTTCTCGTCAATTTCCATAGTTTCATTTAGGACGCTTCCCTCGAGGTGCATCGTGGTGATGTGAGTTCCCACTTTCCCTTCATTCGAGCTCGCGATTCGTGCGAGCCAATCGGCTCGTTTATTCTCTTCTCGAGGGATTTGCGTTAATTCGAACTTCTCTAATCCTTGTATCAAGTTTTGGATTTCCTCGACATATTTCGACATTCTTTCCTCTTTGATTTCGCAGTCTCCCAACACTTGCCCGACGACGAGTTGCGAGTCGGAATGTGCTGCGATTTCTGTTGCTCCACCTCCAATTGCTAGTTCTATTCCCTTGATAAGCGCTTCGTACTCAGCTTCATTGTTTGAGGCTTTGAACCCCATTCTAATCGCGAAGTCGAGCTGTTCGCCCCCGGGGGATACGAGGACGACTTCCAAGCCGGATCCTTTTGCGGCCGAGGATCCATCGACATGCATTGTCCATTTCCTTTCTTCCCCTTTGGTTCCCTCCTGAATGAAATCAGCTAGAGCCTGGGCTTTAATGGCTCGTCTCGGCTCGTACTTGATAGAATATTCGCTCAGCTCAACTGCCCATTTTACGAGTCGACCTGAGACAGTAGGTCGACCCAGCGTTTCTCCCAACTGAAAGTTCGTTCTCACCACAATCGTATGATTCAAAAAGTAAGGCCTCAGCTTTCTGGCTGTTATAACAAGTGCCAAGGCGGCTTTCTCGACTTCCGGATATCTCGTCTCGGCACCTTGGAGTACTCGGCTTGTGTAATAAATAGGCTGTTGGGAACTTCCGTCTTCCCGCAGCAACACTGAACTCAAGGCAAACTCTCCTACTGAGATGTACAGAATCAACTCGTCACCTGGTTCTGGTTTGGTCAGCAAGGGCAGTTCGCCCAGGAACTCTTTCAACTTCTCGAAGGCCTTCTTCGCCTCGTCACTCCATTTGAAAACCGTCTTTTTCTTGAGTAGTTTAAAAAAAGGAAAACTCTTCTCGGCTGCCCGAGCGATGAATCTGCTCAAGCCTGCAATCCTTCCTGTCAGCACTTGGACTTCTCTGACGTTTCGCGGTGGAGCCATGTCGAGTATGGCTTTCACTTTGTCTCCGTTTACCTCGATTCCTCGTTCTGTGACAACATATCCCAAGAATCGTCCTGCTTTCACTCCAAAGGCGCATTTACTCGGGTTCAGCTTCATACCAAACGCCCTAAGGGTGTTGAAGGTTTCCCTTAAGTCGTCTGGGTGTGAAGTCGAGGATTTGCTTTTCACCAGGATATCGTCAACGTACACCTCCATGTTTCGACCAATCTGGGGTTTGAACATTCGATCCATCAATCGCTGGTAGGTTGCTCCCGCATTTTTGAGGCCAAAGGGCATGACAACATAACAATACGTCCCCTTACTCGTCACGAAACTTACTTTACTCTGATCTTCCGGAGCCAGAGGGATTTGATGATATCCCTGAGACGCGTCCATCATGCTCAACAATTCGCAACCAGCCGTGGAGTCGACTAGCTGGTCGATTCTCGGCAAAGGATAATGATCTTTAGGACAAGCCAGGTTTAGATCGCGAAAGTCGATACACATACGCCATTTGTTCAATGCCTTCCTCACCATAACTGTGTTAGATATCCATTCGGGGAATTGGATCTCCTTGATATGTTTGGCCTTCAGCAACTTGTCCACCTCGACTTCGATTGCTCTGTCGATTTCAGCGCCGTGGTGCCTGAGTCGTTGCTTCACAGGTTTTCTGAGGGGGTCGACATTGAGTTTATGCTCCATCACTTCTGGGTCGATTCCGGTTAGTTCTTCCGGTGAGAAAGCGAATATATCCCTGAATTCTTTCAACAATCCCACCAATTGTTCTCGCAATTCGTCTTCTAATTCTCTCCCGACTTTGGTGGTTTGTTCTTTCGACTCTCCAATTTGAATCTCCATCAATTCTCCATGAGGCTCGAGGTCACTCCCCCTCGGCCTTTTCTCGCTCGCCATCGACTTCTTGCCCTCCTTGACCTCAGCTCGCTGATTGGTTTTGACTGCGATTTGGTAGCATGTTCTTGACAACTTCTGATCTCCTCGAGCTTCTCCCACCCGATCTCCTACGGGAAACTTCAGCTTCATATGATAGGTCGACACCACTGCTTGAAATGCATTGAGCGCTGGTCTTCCCAGAATCACGTTATAAGCCGATTCGACATCAACCACGACAAATCTCACCATTTTGACTTTCCTCAAGTCACCTTCCCCTAGGACGACAGCGAGCATGGTTTCTCCTAGGGGAGCGACTTCTGAGCCATTGAATCCGAAAAGTGATGTATGTAGGGGCGTTAGTTCAATGTCCAGCTCCATTCTTCTGAGGCAGTCGTAGAAAATTACGTTCACAGAACTTCCGGTGTCGACAAACACCCTCTGCACTTCGTACCCCGATATCTGCGCTGTTATCATCAGGGCATCGTTATGCGGCCTCTCGACTTCTCCAACATCCGCCGGTCCAAAATTCATCACTGGCCCACTCTCCTCGACTTGTTGAACCTCGACTTTCGCGTATCGGCCCCGAGCATAGGCCTTTCTCGCTCGATTGGAGTCTCCATCAGTCGATCCTCCAAAGATCATGTTAATGACTCCTCTTTTTGGTGGGAGTTCTTCCTTTTCCGGCGATCTCGCCCTCTTGCGAGGACTCTTACTCCGTTCTCGTCTCCTATTCGTCCTCTCCCGGTCCTTATATATAAACTCCTTCAGGTGACCCGCTTTTATCAACCTTTCGATCTCGTCTTTTAGGTGTCGACAGTCGTCAGTGTTGTGCCCATAGTCTTTGTGGAATCGGCAGTATAAGTTGCTTTTGGGCTTCAAAGGTCCATCTTTCCTCGTCCGCGGCCATCTCACCACATCGTCGCGGATTTCCCTCTCCATAACCTCCAAAATTCTCGCATGGGGAGCCGACAAAGGTGTGTATTGAGTTGGTCTCCATCCTCTAGACCTACCTTCACCCCTATCAGCTTTTGGGGATCCTCTCCTATCTCCTGTCGACTTCTTTTCCTTTCTGTCGTCTCGACTTTCAGTTTGAGTCATCTTCATGCTCTGCAAGTAGTCGGCCTCTGCCTCCTCGACGTTCATGTATTTGGCACATCTTCCCAGCACATCGTCGAAACTTCTACCAGGTCGTTTGGCCAAGGAGTTCTTACACAATCCTGGCAGCAGTCCTCTCGTCAACCCTCCCGACTTGATTTCCTCTGTCGCTGTTGGGCACTCGACACATGCCTTGGTAAATCTCGCCACATATTCCCGCAACGACTCGCCTTTCTTCTGTTGCATGCTAATTAACGAGAGGTAAGACTTCTCCTGCACCCTCACACTTGCAAATTGATTAAGGAAACTCGAGCTGAACCCATCAAAGTCCCGAATCGACCCCGCTGGCAGTTGATGGAACCAGTCTTGGGCCGACCCCGTCAAAGTCGTCAGGAAGGCGCGGCACTGTACTGGGTCGCTGTAGCGATGAAGCACGGCCATATTTTCAAAACTCCTCAAATGTCGAGATGGATCTGTGGTTCCGTCATACCATATGTTCAACTCTCTGAAGCCTTTGGGTAAATCGGCTCTTAGGATCTGCTGTGCGAATGGATGTTCTTTGGTTCCCCTGCTCTTTCTCCCGTCGACTCTAGCTTGCAAGTCGCGAACCTGCGCCAGCAGTTGCTCTAATGTTTCGTCCCTCGCCTGCGGATTGACAGTTCGAACGGAGGATTCTTCCTCGTCTACCCTCCTATTCTGTTGCACATTCGACTGGGCTTGTTGCTCGACACGAGGCTGTTGTTCGATTCGAGGCTGATACTCAACGCGGGGCTGCTCGACTCGAGGCTGCTGCTCGACTCTAGGTGGATTCTCGGCTCGAGGCTGCTGCTCGACCTGCGCCATTTGCTTCATCTGGGCCGCTACAGCCTCAGCGATCATCCTCTGCATCTCGCTTCTCGTCATCGTCAAGGTCTGCTCTTCGACCTGGGGTTGGATTTGGTCCTGCATCTCCTGTATCTGTTTTCCTTCACGCCGAGACATCTCCGTTTGTTCCTTCTCCCCTCCTGGATTAGGGTTTTGACTTGTCCCTATCTGGGTCAACACCTGCAACTTCACGCCGGTTGGAGTAACAGGCGTCTCTCCGCCCAACGTCAGCCCGGGTGGTGGAAGTCCTCCGAACGGCAGCGTTCCCGTCATCTGAACCATGGAGTGTTTGGTAGTGGGAAGTGGTGGTGGCCTCTTGTCCATCCACGTCCCTCTGAAGTCCTCGCTCAGGTTCCTCTGCAAGCTCTCCTTCTCCGCCATTGTCAAACAGATCGGAACTGGGTGTGAAGCTCTTCCTTCTTTTAAGAACTCCCCACAGACGGCGCCAAATGATGGGTCTACTTCTAGATCTGCAGTAAACCGGTGGTTGTGAGCTCAGATCTGCTTGAACCGTCTTTAAATCGTCGCTAGACCGCAAGAATGCCTGCAAAAACTCAACGCCGGAGGTGTTTCCGGCGTAGAGCCTCCGACGCTCAAGTCAGTATGAGAGTGATGAAGAGAGGCTGCGCAGCAGCTATAGGGGAGAGTGGAATGAATGAGAGTTAGGGTTTAGGGTTACCTCATCTCCTTTATATAGGAGTGAATACTTACGCGAAGTGCCCAAAATACCCAAGTCAGTGGACCTAGAAGGTCCAAAATACCCCTGTCGATTCGTCTCCCCTTTGTTGCTGAGTCATCGTAAGATTCCTTCTTATCTTTGATAGTATGTGCAACTTCAAGTATATTGCAAGTGTGAGGAGTCGTCATCACATCCGTGTTAGTCGAGGTATGCGAGGTCGACTTCGAGATATAGGATGTCGACTCGTGTATATGAGGATTCGGAGGCTACGCTCGACTAATCCTTAGTGGTGAGGTCGTCTTGGTTTAGTCGACTGTCTGAAGTCGACTTAGGGTATCGGGATGCTTGGGTGCTGTACTCTTGCTGTTACTCTTCCATTGGTGTCGACTAGTGAAAGTCGATATACTGACGTCGACTCGCAAGAGTCGACTAGACCAATTTCTGCTTCTTCTTAGTTTCTCTTGGCAGAACCGACCCTAGGGAAGTCGATTTGGGAAATCGACGGAGTCATGTCGACGTGTGAGTAATTCGAGTGGTTCACCGGTTGAATAACAAGCTTATTCAACCGGGTTCTTCTTATATGGCTATATCAAATTTGAATGGCAAATGTTGCAGATATATCTCTGCTTCAAAGGGTATTAGACAGGGGGATCCTCTATCCCCCTATCTATTCAATATCATATCAAAGCTACTATCTGCAAAAATTAATGAAGAAGTAGATATTGGTATGTTTGTTGAATTGCAAGAATATTATTAGATGAGAATATTTTAATTTTTGCTCCAATTTATTTTCTGCAAATGTATGTTTTAACGGTAAATAAAAAAAAGGACAAATTTGGAGTGGGGCAAGGTAGGGCGGGTCGGTTGCCTTATAATGGGTAACGTTCAGTTCCGTAACTATGGGTCGGGTCCATTTCCATCCATAATGAAGTTGTTACAATTTAGTGTTGCTAAATACATAATCACGACGCAATTAAAAAAGTGTTGCAGATTGAAATTTATCAACGCATAAATCTTGTGTTATCAAAATTTGTTATAGCAACGCATGTAATAAAGTGTCACATTAAAATTTACAACGCATATGTGGTGCGTCGCTAAAATTTATAATGATGACGCACTAAAAAAAGTGTCAGCCATGATTATTACCAACGCAAAACAACTTGCGTCACAAATTACCTACACTAAAGTCTTGTGTCGCAGATAATTTCGTGACATGAAATATAGCAATGCAACTCGCGACACTTTTAACAGGGTGGGTATTTTTTTATTTTTTTTGTGATACTAATAAACGTCATAAAACAAAAAAGTAAGCGTCGCCAAACACCTTGTTTCTTGTAGTGGTGTGGGAGCATTTTTCCACTTATACTCATATATCCCTTCCCACCACAAACAACATTTTTTAGCTCCTGAGTTTTTTCTCACGGCGCACACACCGTAGACACGTGGGCTTCTTCATTCCTTGTCTGATCCTGTGGTCCATCTGGACAAAAAGGAATAGTACGAAGCATAGGGTATTAGTTTTATGTGCTCTCATGTTGTTTTGCAGGTTGAGCGACACCTACCTCTCCCCACAGCTCTGGGCAGACTCACACCTAGAGACTGGATAGGCTGCACACCGCTCTACCACCTCGTACCATCCCCGCTTCCGCTTGTCTAGCACCCACATCCCAGAGCCTTCGTTTGGCTGAGACCCGATTCCCCTCGGGTTAATCTAAACACTGACGGATCCTACGACCAACTTATTGGTGCCGCCGAAGGAGAAGGTCTGATTAGGGACCACAATGGACACATCATCACCTCTTTCCATGCCCCCTTTTTAGGCTACATTGATTTATGATGAGGAGATCCATGCACTTTAGATCGGTCTTCAGATCGCAACCTCTATCTCTTCTCACATTTGGATTAAGCTAGATGTCGCCGGTGTTGTCACCCTCTTGAACTCAAGCTACCAGGGTTCGTGGCAGATTCAGCACCCACTCATGTGCATTAGATCCACACTCCAGTCAGTCCACTACAGGATATCGCACATCTTCCGTGAAGGGAACCGACCCACTGACTTCTTTGCTTGCATCTGTGCCTGCACTCCCCAAAGACGCATCTTTCAGCGGAACGATACCCCTCCCCGCCTCCGCACGCTTATACAGGTGGATCAGCCCGGTTACCCATCTTTCATATTTGGGTAGTCTTCTTGGTTTTTTGTTTTAGCCCACTCGTGGCGCAGACTGTTTGCCTGGGCACCTGTAGCCTAGTTTTCAAATTTTTCGTTTCGCCTGTTGCTTTTTTTTTTTTCTTTTTTCTTTTCTCCTTTTCTCTCTCTTATGTCTCTGGGTTTGGTTGTTTTTTATTGTTGTATGAACTTGAAGTTTTATGATTTTTCAGCCCATTTCGGACATGATTATATACACGTTGGGGTCCAGCCTTAACTCCCTACCCTTCTGGGGTGTTTATTCTATAAAATAAAAAACAAAACTAGATCTGGACCAACCAGTATAAATTCCTCTCACAAGTGGAATACCCACAGACCAACAACCGTAGGCTCTCACCTAACTCCACCCAACACTACCGGGGACCACGAGCACAAACCACGACCAGAGCCGAAGCACGCTCTCGTCAGAGAAACCCATTGACCCAACACCTAGGAAAGAATGGAAAGCGAGAGAGAAGAAAAAGCTGACCTCAACCTTGACCACCACAAAGGGACGATTGGAGCCAACAACTCATTCCCGCTGCAAAAGTGCCGCTCCAAGAACCCTGCCATAGTCGATCGGGAACTAACGACGAAGAACTACATAGAGGAGGAAACGACAATCCTGTAGCGCTCATGTTTCTTTAATAAAAGTAGATCACGTTTGCATTCATTTGAGCTTGATTAATGTTTTAATCGTGGAGTTTAATCATAATTTATGAAAATTTCTTAATGAAAAATAAATAGATGTCCTCATCTATAATTATCTAATTTTTTTAATAGAATTAATCTAGATAAAAAATTATTTTGCCTAAGCCAAATTATTTCTAATGAATCTAATAATTAACCTAACCAAATTAACTTCCTAAAGTTAGCTAAGAAGAGAAGAAAAGGGAATTTAATATTAACTGTACCCATCTAATGCTAAGTACTCGGCCAATACACCTTCAGACCCAAGCACCGAACCTCTCCCCAAGCCGAGACTTGGTCAACCTAACTGCTCCTTTTTGCTTCTCAGACAACAGCACCTAGCGTTCCTCCCAGCCGTCAGCCCTAAAGCCTAGTCCAAGGAAGCCCTAATCAATTCCCCCATTATCGGCCCACTCTCCACAAAGCAAAGAAGAACTAGCCGCCTCCCTAATTTGCTCACTTCACATTTTCACCAAAAACAATCCTAACTCCCGTAAGCAAAAATCCTCCCTCTCAAGCGAGCTTACCGGCAAGACCAGTACTACCGAGAGGAGAACCAGCACAACATCGAGTGAGCTTTGGAAGTAGCCGAGCACCATTGGAGCAGCCGAGAACCTAGACTAAACTAGTAAGAGCCATGCCGTGTAGCCTAGAAAGAACCAGCCTTGCCGAGTCAAGAGCCAAGTGAACCGAGCCTTTTCAGCCACCTTTCTCATTTTGTTTCCAAAAGACAGGTAACTAAACCTCAAGCCCTGAGTTTTCCCTTATATGGCCGAGTTAATAAGCTTAAAACTTCAGTTAAAGAAAGAAGAAAATAGCATGCTTATGAATTTATAAAAGTTTAAGAAAGGAGTTAAGGAAAAACTGAGTTTGTTGCCTTGTTTGGTTATGTTGTTGAGCCTCAGTTTTAATGTTAACTTCATGATGAAATTATGAGTTTAGTAAAGTTAAACTTTCAGCAAAGAAGAGTTACGTATGCATGCTTAAGAATTTAAAAAGAAGAGAAAGAAGATAAGAAATATGTTTTTCCTTGATTTTGTTATACTTGCTGAGCCTCAGTTTCGTGTTAAATCTTGTTGAAAAATATGTTAAAATATGATGAAAAATATGTTAAAGTTTCAGTAAATAAGAACCTATTTGCATGCTCTAAGTTTTAATTGAAAAAGTTAAGAAAGTGAAATGAAAAAGAGAACACTAGCCTTTGGTTTAGGTTGCCATGTTTTTCCCGAGCCTTAGCGTTGGTTAAAATAAGAAAATTATAACCTATTTCAGACCACAAAATTCACCGGAGAACGCTTCGACCAACATGTGAAAATCCCCGGATAAAGACATAGTCGAGCCTTGCCGGTAGCAGGTTGGCAGCGACCTAGTACTTTATGGGAGTAGGCCGCCCGCGCAGACCCGTGCAGGTGCGTCTGTGCTCCTAGCAGTGCCGTAGACTCGGAAAGCAGCGACCCGTGCACGCTGTCAGACGCCTTAGACAACCCATGTCGTGCTGGCACCCCAGCACCCGTAGACACCGCAGATGTCGTGCCAGAGACCCGTGACGTCCCAGGCGTGCCCAAAAGCAGTGTCGCGTGACTCCGTGCCTCAGCACCTAAGCGCCCGCAACCCAATGCTCGCAGCACATGACCTGCCAGTGACCACGAGCTCTCCTGTGACAGGCCGTCTCCCAGCGTCCCGTGCGCACCCGTGCACCCAGGTGATTAGTAGCGTGCCAGCGTCCTCCCAGCAGTTGAACCGAGTCTGCACTAGCACATCCCAGTAACCAGCAACACCCACCAGACCTAGGTCTCCTAGGGCGCAGCACCTAGCAGCCGGTGTCCAGCCGCGCCCAACAGACCTAGATCTTGCCGACAACAGTCTAAATCGAGCCGGGTCAGACCCAACAGCGAGCAGTCCGATCCCAACCCATGTTGTAGATCAGTTTTTCCAAGCCTTAGGATAAATTGATCCGAGAACTCTAAGCGAGTTAAGAAAGTAAGAAGTAGTAGTAAGAAAAGAAGTTAATTAATTTAATTTAGAGTTTTAATTTTAGGAAATTAATTAAGCAATTTATATAAGAAATCAAATCAAAAATTTATCTCAATAATTCTTTAATTAAAATATTATATTAAATAATTTTTAAACTTGTAGATTAATAGGTGTCTAGCCCTCAAGAAGAATTGAGCATTCATTCATCATCATCCGCATAGGGTGGGATTTTTTACTACGCTTTAATTCTCTATAATCGCAGGGTATTATGGTTGAGGTATGTATGTGAGTATTTTTCCTTGGCGGGTTAATGCCTGAGCGGGGCATCAGTTATGAGTTATATCTCCCGGTGTGAGTGGTTGGCAGCATCCCACCACCGATAAAGGTGTGTACACGTGAGATAGACTCGGTGTCTGGTGGAGCAGCATCTTTTTAATCCGCCGAGTAGAGCAGCAATTGAGACCAGTTTATTCATGTTCATACTAATATTATGATATATGTTATTATGGCGAATAATCGCGCAGTATGTCTTCCCACTGAGCTAGTTGTCTTGCTCACCCCTTATTTTTCTTTCAGGTTGATCGAGTTGATGTCGGATACGATTAGCGAGGGTGGTCATTTTTATGATTCAGTTTATGATTCCGTGAGATTATTAGAACTTGCTGCTTTTTTCAGACGATTTGCATGAGTTTGAGACAATGCTTTGATTGTTTTAAAACTTTAAGTTTTGTTGCTTTTGAGTATTCTTTAAGTATGATATGAGAAGTTGATAAGTTGAGTTAGCATGTGGAAGAGAGTTCCCATAAAAATTTAAGTGCAAGGCTTATGTAAAGTTTAAAAAGCCAAACAATTTTCAATAAGTTTAGAAGAAGAAGAAGTAATGTATCCTAAGGAATTTTAAAAGTTAAATTATTTTCGAAAAGTCTGAAATTACTTGCGAAATTTAGTACTTTTCCAAAGATAGTAGAGGGGCCTTGCAGATCCTACGAGAGACAAGTCGCTCGACCCGGGTACGGACGACACCGCAGAGACGCGGGGTGCCATGCTGAGAGGAGGTGCCAGGAAATGAAGAAGACGAGGGTTTTTGGATGGAAAATTTTGGGGAATATCGGGATGCGAGAGAACTTGGCGTGCATAAGTAAAATAACATCAAATAACTCCAGTTTGGATGACCAATTCTCTTTGGATCTAATAATCTTTCCTGATCTTCTCATCCGAGTACCTGAAAAAGTGCCAGGAGGGTTTCCGATATACTGCCTCCGACAATCAAGTCAATCTCTCTTTCATGTATAATGTGTGTATTATAATGAGTAAGACCTACCGTATTAGTAACCATACCTCTACTTTTATATAAGAATAATTACCTTGTTTTTCAATATCTCTAATCCATTAAAGAAATCAGATATACACATACCTTACTGTGATAGTTCTCTTTCCACATCTTTCAGATCCTTGGGATTCTCATAGTCATACCTTCATTAGATGTCACGCAATTAAAGCCTCCACCAGTTCGCCAGGTCGGGATGTCTCGCCCTTCGAGCGAGATGTCATGCTTTGTAGGTAGATGTTGTTAGTGTGTATACTTAAAGCTTTTGCGTAATAAACATTATCTTTCTTTTGAATGAGTATGTTTCATTAAATTGTCTTACGTTCTGATGTTTTACATTTGGACATTGTGGTTCATTACGAACTAGTGTGTAGCCCGTGTGATGCTTGGGTAAACACTATTAATAATAATTATGTATTAAAGATGAGGACAAAAAATATTGACTAATAATTATAAATCAAAGATGATGTTAATTCTCTCTCGCTAAGTGCCCTAATCGCCGATTTTAAGTTGCCGATTCGAAGCATTTTTTGTGTTCCCTGGCATCTAGCTGGCCCTCTTGATGGCCCTTAGCCGCACTTCTTTGTCTCTATTTTGTACTTTCTCCACACGTTTCTCTCCATCGGAAGTGGTAGGATGCTCGTCGGACGGATCTCGCCGCGCTATGGTTGTTGTTCGCGGAGGTGTCCTATGATCTCTCTAGTTGGGTTGCTATGTCGGGTGATGGTGTGCGATTGGGGTGGGGAGTGGCTCTGGCCGCTGGCTGTTTCGGTGGCGAGTCGGCCGGGGTTGAGGGGCGTGGTTCGACCCCTCTGTTTCTCTGTTCCTCTTGTGTGCAGGACGGGGAAGACCGACACTCTCGAACCAAGGCTAGTGGTGATGGTCGCGATCGAGGTAGTGGCTTGTGAGGTGGGGTCTTACCTCGACTTGTTCGGATTTGGGTCGGCAACATCTTTGGAGTGGTTCGGAGTCCCGAGACTCGGCTTTAGCTAGGCGTTTAGGCAGTTTCCAGAGCGGTGTTCTGGACTCTGGGTCTAGCCGTGGGATGGTTAGCCTTTATTCTCCCGATGCATTGTGTTGGGCTCGATTATACTTCTGAGGAAGGGCTTTGTTTGTTGGTTGTTAAGGTTCTTATGTTTTAGTTTGTTTTTGTGCTGTTTATGCTCGTTTTGTTTAGGAATTCTGTTTTTGGTTTGGGCCGTTGGCCTCTGTGAGCCCGAGGGTGAGCGGGTCTAATATTATCCCTTTGAAATCGTTTATTCTCCTGTTGTGAGCTCTGTAATTTTTTAATGTTTGTCATTCGTGAGTCTTATCTTTTGGTTTCTAGCGTTGCTAGTATCGGTTCTAGGCGGTCTTCTGACCTGTCCTCCCAATTTATTCAGCTTTTGGTTGTATTATTCAAGATGTGGAGTTAATATGTGGTATAATTTAGTGCATATCAGTTGTAAACCATATAAAATTATCCTGTATAAAGGAACATAAAAATGTATGTTTAAAATATTAAAAACACCTAAAATATTATATAACATATGTAAAAGTATCTAAAAATTTATATATCATAATTGAAAGACGTATAGTCACCTAAAAATTTTTCTAAACTAGTTTATAAAGAAAACATGTCTAAAACTATTAGAAAAGATGTAAAATCACCTATGAAAGATAGGCTATGAAGAGAGAGTCTTCATTGTAAATCCAATTTGTAATGGGTCAAACATTCACGTATACTAAAGAGTTCCAGAGGACGAGAGTGGGATGCTCCCCTGAAGGTTCATGTTTTGTAGAACTCTACTTCCACAATTGTGTGAACTTATATCTATGTTTACTTGTTATTATACTTTGCGCAATTATGGTATATCTCCCATAATTTTATTAGTCTTGACGGAAACTGAACTCCTAGTTGTGAAAGACAATAGTGTGAATATTGGAATTAGTTGATCTTAGACTACTAGATTACACTAATATATCCCATATGTATTGAACGGACCCATAGGAGGATAAGATTATTTTATAGTGACCAAGTAAATAATCTAGAACTCAATATTTGTTGTGTATTCTTAACCCGTAAGACAATGTACAGACATATGTAGTTGGTATTTATTTGATTTATCATGATGAGAATTATTCTGGTAGGTCGACATACTCGATATTTTGGTAAGTAGTGTCGGTTGCATGATGTGCCGTCAATATTGTTTACGGCCACCTTATCCCGAGAATGATCGGATTGATGACGTCCCCGAAATGAGCTGAAAAAGAATTATTATGTCAAGCCAGGCCGACAGATTAATTCCGACATTATAATAAAGAATTAAGTGGTACTTGTTTCGAACTCGAGAAGTTGATTAATTATATTGTCAGTAATCTAATTAATCAACAGACATTAAATACTCTTAAATACGGGGATATAAATCAAGCAATAAACCGAAAAACGAATTCATTATAATTCGAGTTAAATTGGGAGTGCAATTATATTTCTCTAGTGGAATGATTTATTCTTCGAGTATAGAGTGGAGTGGGCTTGGCCCACTGTTGGGCTTATGCTTGGGGAACCCATATTTAACACCTCCTTAGGGTCTCTGTTGTAGCTTATAAATACACCAAGTTCTAAGCCTCCAAGAAATAATCTCATTATCATCACACGATCATATTTTCTTATTCTTATGGGGTGGCCGACCCGCCAAGTTCTTGAGAAGAGAAAAAAATTGTGAGATTTTGAGAGGCTCGGGAGTTCGGATTAATCATTCCACCAAGATTAATCGGAGAAGGTGTAATGGTCATACAACAAAGATCCCGAGGTATTTATTCGCAACCCGTCGTATATATATACATTTTTGTAGGTGTTTGGAAGTTGCCCGACGACCACCAAACTTGGTGAGGATGATCACCGGCAACAACCGCACGTGGGGGTGTTACCAGCGCACCAACCGGAGTTCACCAGCGAATAACCAGCCCAGCCAACTCGCATGTACGTGCCAAAAAGACGCACAAGCCCTCTGTCCTCGTACAGAAATCCCAAGACGTGGCCCATTCTAGGCAGGCAAGAAACCCAGCGCGCGAGCGACCCAGTAGCATGCACGAGCCCACAATAGGCGAAGCCCGCGTCTTCCAAGAGAGCAGCCCACGTGTAGCCCACGTCCAACCCACGGTCTGTGCTCCATCAGTCTGTGCCCTGCGTCCCTCCTGAAGCCTGCGCTCGGCCCATACCCGAGCAGCTCCAGCACTCGGCCCAACAAGCATGCATCTGCAGCCCAGTAAGCACCAGGTGGCCCAGACACGACCAAAAAGGCCCTAGCTCACGCCCAACGCGTCCCAAACTTGACCAGGGCGCCCCAGCTTGGTCCAACAGCCTGACGAGCCCACGGTGGCCCCGGACTGGATCGATTTAACCATCGGCGTTCCAAATTGGCCCGACGCAGCGGCACGTGACCAGAAACGCGAGACTGGGAACACAGTCGTAGTCCGACAACCCAGTGGACTCTGAGGTTCAGACGATCTCCAATAAATCAACTGATTTACCTTCCCATATTTAAGAAATAATGTCCATTAATTAATTTAATTAATGACAATCAAATTAGTTGATTTCTTGAACCGAGACTAGTACCACTCAAATCTTTATTTCTAAGTCGGAAGAAATTCCACTGGACATGTTTAACATAATAATCTTTCATGGGCTCATCTCGGGGATATCATCAAATAATCGCGCACGATGGGACCATAAATATTCAAACATCACACCATACAGACATCACTACTACCTAAAACACAAAGACTATTGACCCAACATAATGGTTCTCCGTTTTGGTGAATCAAAATAACATCTACTATATATACGTTTCTGTTTATATCTTACGAGTTTAGAGTATGCAGTAATTAATCAAGACCTAGTTTGTTTGACGATCAGTATAAAGCGAACTTTTCCTCTACGGGATCCGTTTAGTGCACACACTGCACTAGTGTAACTAATCAGTCAAGATAAATTTTACGGTTAACACTACAACCGTTCACGATGGGTTGTTCATTTCTACCTAGGTTGTGAACCAAACATTCATGTTTTATAAGTAATCGATATGTGATCTTCTGTCTCATCCGTGATGGACCACAATATCTACATGTAAAATATCAGAACGTAGACTATTTTAATTAAACATGATTCTCATTCAAATGAGATTAGTGTAAATAACATCTAAAGTCAAGCTTTCAGTATATACACCAACAAAAACAACAGAACACGAAACTTGTTTAATCAAATATAATTCTCATTCAAATGGGAATAGAATTAACAAAAATCCGAGCTTTCAGTATACACACCAACAGTGTGGTTTAAGGTTTCCATTAGCTGGCCATGTGGCTCTAGGTTGCCACCTCGCTTCCTCTTATCTCATGTTAAAGGTTTTCCTCTTCTTGATTTCAGCTTGTTTACTTGCATGCATTGCCATCTGGTAATAGGTTCGTGATAGCTTCTCATCACCTTTTGCTTCTCCTACTAACTCCACGACTGGGAACTTCAGCTTCATATGGCAGGTCGACACTACCGCCTGGAATGCATTGAGTGCCGGTCTCCCCAAGATTTCATTATATTCCGAGTCAACATCGACCACCAAGAACCTGACCATTTTCACATTTCTTATACTTTTTTCCCCAACACCACTGACAACATTACCTTTCGGATTGGAATGACCTCCGATCTGCTGAACCCATATAAAGTTGTGTTTATGGCGTTGAGCTCGACATCCAAATCCATCCTTTTAAGCCAATCATAAAAGATAACATCAATTGACCTCCCTGTTTCAACGAAACCCCACTGAACTTCATATCCAATGACCTCTGCAGACACCACTAGAGCGTCGTTGTGTGGCCTCTCGACCTTCTCCATGTCGACCACTCCAAAGTTCAGCATTAGCCCTCTAGTTGTAACCAGATGTATCTCGACCTTGTAACTCCTAGCGTACGATTTCCTTGCCAGGTTAGAGACTCCATACAATGGTTCACCTGAAATCATCTGGATCACTCCCTGTTACGTGGGAGCTCATCATTGTCCACAAGCGATCTGGGTCTTTTGTTCTTCTCCTCACGTCAATCTTACCCCATTTCTTTGTCTTTGTAAATAAACTCCTTCAGGTGTCCCGCCCTTATCAATCGCTTAATCTCGTCCTTTAGATGCCTGCAATCATCCATTGTATGCTCGTAATCCTTATAAAAACAGTAATATAAGTTACTATAGGTTGAGTGGGTCCCTACTTCCTGGATGCCTGTAATCACCATTTTTTTCATGTACCTCCCTCTCTATGACCTCCAAAATCCTCGCCTCACTAACTGCTAGGGGCGTGTACTTCTCATACCTCTGACCATCCTTCAGAGGTCGACCTTCCTACCTATCAGGTCTCTTTGATCACTCCACTCACTCATCAGTCTATGCTTCTTCTATTTCTTTTCATCTCGCGCCTCTTCCTTAGTTGACTTTGCGGCCTGCAGGAAGTCGGCCTCCGCTTCTTCCACGTCATATACTTAGCGCCCCTCGCTAACACCTAATCAAATGTCCAACCAGGTCGTTTAGCTAGATAATTTCTGCATAATCCAGGTCTTAGTCCCCTTGTTAATGTTTCATATTTTATCTCTTCAAACACCGAGGGTACTATCATGATCCCCGAAAAAGACGACGAGGAGGCGAACGAGGATGATGAAACGGATGGACGAAAAAAGGGCAAAGAAAGTATCTTTGAGGAGAAAGATGGGATCTTGTAGGGTGAAGAGAAGGGAGATGAAGAGAATTTTAGGGATTATAGTTTTCTCTTTTAGTTGAATGAAGATTGGGATTTGGGTTCAAATTTCTTTATTAGGGTATTTTTGTATTTTGGGCTTTTGAGGTGACTTATAACCCAAAAGTCATTTTATTATCTATGTTAAAGGGTTGGGCCATTATGTGTTGGGTCGTTAGTTATTTATGTTAGGATTTGGGTTCAGATGTGTTATGAGTATTTTAGTAAGGTGAAAAAAAAAGGACAAGGTGGTAATTAAGGTGTAGTAGGTTAAATGTTTGCATCATGAGGGAAATGAGTTAAGTTGTTACAACAGAAAATTTTCTCTTTCTCTCTACTCATCTCTATCTCTCTCGCTCCCCTCTCTCTCTCTCTCTCTCTCTCTCTCTCTCTCTCTACACTAGTTGTATCTATCTCCTTCCCCACTCATCTTATACCACTTATAGGAAACATCTTCACATTGAAACATCTTCACATAAAATTGCAGAAAATTACAAATAATAAGAAAACAATACAAGTACATCCACACAAGCTCTAGTGTAGCGAGCCACATAATCTCTTAACAACTCATTCTCTTTCTGTTGCATCCAAATTAAGGTTAAGTAAGTCTTCTCATGTGCCTTTATACTCGCAAATTGGTTAATGAAACTCTAGCTAAACATCTCAACATCATGTATAGCTCCTGGTAACATCTGATGGAACCAATCCTACGTCGATCCTCGCAACGTGGCCAAGAAATCCCTACACCGGACTGGATCATTGTTCCTGTGCAATACTACCATGTTTTCAATACTCCAGAGGTGCCATGATAAGTCAGTGTACCCATCATACATCAAGTTGAGATCCCTGAATCCCGGGATAGTTTGGCATACAGGATCTCCTGCGAGAAAGGATGACCTCTAGCACTACCCCATCTTTTTCCCTCGACCTTTGTTTGTAGGTCGTGAATTTGAGCCGATGACTTCTCCAACGTGTCTTATTTCATATGATGTACGTGAATAGTGGTTTTAATTGACGATTCCTCGTCATCTCCCTTCTTGCTCGTGTTATGTTGTTCAGTTGAATGCATATGGTATGTTTGCTTGACTCTAGCCGTTGTCGCCTCCGCAATCATTTTCTGTAGCTCGGCTCGAGTGAGGCTAATGACCTAATCGTCGGCTCAAGGTCGCTATGCTTAAGACGAGGTCTCCCCTTCATGCCACTGTGACCCCTCCATTTTCCTTCCCCCACTCGAGCTTCTTCCCTACATTCATGTACCTCTCCAATGGGAGTTAGTTGTAGAAACTGGCTAGTTCCTTCAGGGGAAAACACCTAAATCTTTATCCCTAGGGGAATGACCTGAATCCCATCATCTTGACGTGCACCTGATGGCGCATGACTACTCAACGACGACAATCCCACCATGAAAATCACATGTTTGGGACTGAAGGCCACCAGAGGTCGCCTATCTATCCACGTTCCTCTGAAATCCTTCGACAAGTTCCTCTGAACTGCTTCTCTGTTTGCCACCTCAGGTGATCGGAATCTGTTGCGAGAGCTCTTAGTTCTTTTAAAAGATCCCCACAGACAGAGCCAAATGATGTGTGGTGCCTTGAGTCAAGGTTAAATCAGTTGGATCTGAACTCTGATCTGCCTGAGCTGCTCGAAATGACCTGCAAAAAGTGCCCGAAGGGACTCCCTACGTTAGCACTCAGACGCTCAAGTAAGTATAAGAGAAGAAGGTGGTTTATGATCTGTGATCAAGAGTTGTATGTACTTAATGTAGAATGTAGAGTTGGGTTTGGGTGTACCTGAACCCCTTTTATAGGGAATACCTTCCCGAAATAGCTTGTCCAATTGCCAGCGATCAGTCTGCCCGACTGTCCGAGTTTGATCTTATGTGCTTAGTGCTTATCTTCATCTTAATGATGTCTTAGTCACCATTAGATTCATTCTTATCATCATAAGACTCCTTCTCATCCCCTATGACTCAGTTGGTAATGCTCATTAGGTTGTGATGTTTCCTTAAGGCGTCTGGTTCGTAGCTCGATGTTGAGCTATTTTAAGCTCCTTAGTTGTTTAGGTCGTTCGAGATATTCCAAATTCTCCAAGGGTCCTTAGGTCATGCATGGGTCCTCAGGTTGTTCAAGGGTTCTTAGGTCGTCCAACGATAGACCATTCATCCATTCGGTTGACCTCCTCATACTTCGAGTATTTTTTGTTAGCCCACTGATGACTATACCTTTTTTTTTTCTTTTTTGTTTGTGTTTACTTATGACTATACCTTAACTTATCAAATAATAAATTAGACAGATAAAGAAATGATAAAAAGTAAATATTTTAAAGGAAAAACAGAAATATATTTTCTTGCCCGTCATTGTACCAAACATAAGCAAAGCCAGCTATCTATCTGTCTCTCTCACAATAAAATACAGATGCAAATACACAATTATTTATATATATGTATTTTGTCATAGATCTTGTTTTGAAACACCTCATTCTACAACCATCCATCTCATTTTTAGCACATTCACACCATCCACCCCACACAGACACAGACTCCCATCATCTCTGTAAATCTCTCTCTATCTCTCTCTTGAAAATGGGGATAGTCAATTAACATCCATTGATCAGCAATTAATGGGAATTCAGTCCCCATTGAAGAAACCCCCTTATCCCCCTCGGATCGGATCCTGCATTTCCCCATTTTCCGGTGAGCACGTTTCTTAAATTTTCTCATCCACATATTCATTTCTGCATTTTATTAATTATTATCGCAATACTTACTTTCCTGCGCGAATGCCACGATCGGCGATAATTTTACTTAATTAGTTTTTTTGCTGATAATTGAAGGTTGATGAATATTGTTTTGGCCTGTATATGCAGAGATGATTTTAGTGAAAAATTAAAGATTTGTAATTTACAATGCCCTGTAAAGAATAGAGCTAATTTGGTAGCAGTATATGTTCAATTATCTTCTTCTTTGTCTGAATTTGTTGGCTATGGCTATGGTGGCGGGGCCTGTTTTCACACTCTCAGAAAAAAAGTGTGAAAATTTCGTTAATTAATAAATCTTGTGGGCCTCATGGTGTTTGATTTTAGGCCTTTCTGTTTAAAAGCTGACTTATGTGTCTAGATCCGTGACGTAGGGCCCAACCCATTTCACTCTAAAAACGCGTCCCAACTATAATTCCTTCCCCATTTTGGAAGTCTAATAATAATAATTTAAATCAATGTAGTGTCCAAGTTTCGAGAATAAACATATATTATAAGTTAGTATTCATATGCAATCAGTGTAGTGTCCAACTTTTTTTTCTATATCCAGCCAAATATTATAGAGTTTCCACCACTCGAATACCATTTGATTCCGACTCATAAATTTAATTACAAATCTCTCATTTTCAGCTCTTTGACTAAGAGCACCCACAATACATTGGGTCTAATTTTACATATGTGGCATATATATGGACTTAAGTCCTAAATGACATGACAAACTCAAGTAAAAAAACTCAAAAACTATTCAATGCCAAAAATAAAATACTAGGTCTAGAATATATGTTAACCAATAAAAATGCTCTAACATGTTTCCTTTATTAAAAGAAAAATTAAATTAAGAATAAATGATGTGTGTTCAAGTTTGTACTTGAGTTCAAAATAGACCCAAGTGTGGACTTGATCTCTTTTTTTTATTGCCACATAAGTTAAACTATGTCCACTTTTAATTGCATTGGGAGACATATTTTTATAAGCTGAGTCTATTTTCTATGTGGCATATGATATTTTATTAAGAGACCCAATGCATTAAGGAAGTGTATTGGTATAATATTTTGATTGACATTTTTAGACATTTTAAAATTGAAACATTTTTAATTTTGGAATTTAGGAGGATATGAAATCTTAAGTCTGAAACTAAGGATTTTGTATATAATTTTTCTTTTGAATCCCAGTAAATCTTAAAAGGTTTTAACAAATTTTGGTCGCAAATCTTCATGATTTTTTTGTAAGACATTAAAATTTCAAATGAATTTCTCGATACTCTTAAAAGTTTCTAAAAGTTTAGAAAAGTTTCAAAAAGTTTAGAAAGTCTGAATTAAGTAAACAAAATTTTTGAAGTCTTGAAAAATCTTTAAAAATCCCAAACAAATACATTAAACTCATGAATTACTTCTCTATCTTTCTCCAAATTTACTACTTTTTTCCCATGAGATGAGAAAAAGTCAAGTGAAAATTCATAGGAAAGGTGTTTTGGGAGCAGGACGGTGTTGAAGATTCGTCCCATCCTTATTTATACTAAGTAACACTAATATTTAGTTACACAATTATATATTTTTTTCAAATATTGTGTATTTTTAAAATAAAATGTCATACTCTAAAAAGTAAATCATGATATTTTATGACATAAGTATGTATATTTATATTATAAAAGTATGATGGGTTATCCCATTTAATTCACAGGAATTTGTGATATTTAAGATATTGCTTGGTAAAAAAAATTTCCCATAGTTGAGTCAAAAAAAAATATTTTCTGCTCACTCGGGCTAATCTCGTAACGTAACTATTAAAATTAATTAATATTTGGTGTAAAATATAAGTTATGATTATGAAAAAAAAAGAGAGAAAATAGCTGTAAATGGGTGTCCGATATATAATATGTTTGATGAGCGTTTAAACTAGAGACGCGACGTTGGGTCTTTTTCCCCTTTGCTTTTTCCAAACGTAAGTAGACCGAGGAACAAAACAAAAGTTTGCCACACACAACGAACNCCCATCAAAACTCTCAAAACATATTTCTGTTTACATATACTTGACGTCATCCTTGCTCATGCTTATCTAAATTTCATAAAACTCAAGTAAACGCAATGCTTTATTTCCCTTTTCAATAAAAATAAAAACAATGATGGATTGTGGATAGAATTTGTATTAATATTGGTCGTGGGTACCTTTTTCTTAATTTTTTTTGTTTTTTGGTTAAATAGGGAATTGATTCTAAAAAAGTCCAAGCAGAATCTGGAAATTCGTCAACCAAATCCACCCTAAAATATGGGTTTGCGTGGGGCGATGCACTTTGGTATGAAAATTGTAGAAAAAGGCACTAAAAACCAAATATTTGAAACTCGATTAGTCTATGCTATGGACTGTTTGTTTTTTCCTTTTTATCTTTTTTACTTTGGTCGCCTATCGGTCATCATATATTCATGGTAGGAGTATATGTACAGGAGTAGGACATTCTTAAATGCTTCAATAATAATAATAACTTGACATAGAAAATTGTGACAAATTTTAGGTCTATTTTTCTCCGCTAATTTCCAATTGCAAATGGCAAATTTTAGGTCTGTTTTTCTCTGCTAATTTCCAATTGCAAATGCTAATAACGTATAGTAGCAGGTAGTTTTTGATCTGCCATTTGCGTAGTAATGGCCGACACAAACACAGAGGTCTCCAAGGTGAGTGATGCTAAATGCGGGCCTGAAGCGGGCTTTTGCCAGGATCCGGCCCAGAGCAGCCTCAACAACGATATCGACAATTCTTATGTATTTGTGTCGGGCAATGACAGTCTTCCCGATGACGATACTCTCAACAATAAGGATATTGAAGCTTCAGATCCTGATTCTAGAGATCCCCATTCCCCTGCCCAGGAGGAGGTAAATGTGAATGAAGATCCTCTGCCACTTATAGATGATAATGGTGATTCTCTTGCTCAAAAATTTGAAAATTTAGCACAAGTTGAGGTACAGAATCTCGAATCTCAAATTGTGGGATCGGGAGTGTGTCAGGTATTGCCAGATGTGGTTGTGGCTGAGCCTGAATTGAGCGCGGGCCCCACAGAGGAGGAGATGAAGCTAAAGAGTCCATTGGCAGAGAATGAAGCTTCGTTACAAGTGGATTTTGATAAGACCGCGACAGACGTGGCCGAGCATGAATTGCAAGATGTTAACGAGAAGGCCGAGGACAAAGCAGAAGCTGTTGAACTCAAAGTCCCCGTCTCAACTTCCGTGAATTTTGGTGAAATAAATGTGGTTGAGGATGTTGTTGATCCTACATTGCAGGTAATATTATCAAAACAGGTGTTGGAAAATGGGGAAATTCACTCCTCAACTTCCTTGGATGTGGACTTGGGGTCGAGTTCGGTAATTATTAAGGAAGAAGAGACTGACATGGTCGAGTGCAAATTGCAAGATAATGAAATAAAGTTATTGGGAGATGTGGCAGTGGAAGCTTCAGAACATGAAGTTCCCTTATCGATTTCCTTGGATTTGGCCAAGGAAGAAACAGACCTGACTGTGGATGTTGATGAGCTTGAATTGCGAGATGAGAGCGTGAAGGCTGAGAACAAGATAAGTTCCTCTCAAGTGCTGGAAAATGGGGAACATGAAATTACCCCTTCAACTTCATTTGATTTGGGGTCTAATTTGAATTATAGCAAAGAAAATGTACAAGTGATTGAGGATGTTGAGCGTGAAATGCTGGAAACTGCAAATTGTGAAGTTCCCCCGTCAGCTTCCCGAGATTTGGATTTAGAGTTGAGTCCAGTTGTGGAGTGTGATGTGCAAGATGTGAGCTTGAAGTCTGAAAACGAGTTAAAGTTACCAGAAGAAGTTGCCCATAATTCGGAACATGAAGTTCCGTTATCGGTTTCCTTTGATTCGCAGATTGGGTCGAATACATTGAGTGCCAAGGAAGAAGAAGATGTTCCTGTGGACATTGTTGATTGTGAACACCGAGATGAAAGCGTGAAGGCTGAAAACGAGATTAAGTTCTCAGAAGTGTTGGAAAATGGGGAATGTGAAGTTAGCCCCTCAACATTGAGTGATTTGGGGTCTAACTTAGTTAATACCAAGGAAAAGACGGAAGTGGTTGAAGATGTCGATTGTGGAATGGTGGAGACTCCCCAATGTGAAGTTCCCCTCTCAACTTCCCCAGATTTGGATTTGGAGTTGTGTCCAATTGTGGAGTATGAAGTGCAAGATGTGAACATGAAGACCGAAGATGCTGAAGATGAGGTGAAGTTATCCGAAGAAGTTGCCCGAAATTCAGAACATGAAGTTCCTTTACCAGCTTCCTCAGATTTAAACTTGGAGAAGAATCCAGTGAATAGCAAGGAAGAAACTGAGGTGTCTGAGAATGTTCTTGAGCGTGAATCACAAAATGAGAACACGAAGGCTGAGATCAAGGCGAAGTTGTGTAGCGAAGTTGTTGAAATTGAACAAGAAGTAGCATCGCCGAGTTCACACGTGACAGTGGAACCTGAAGTTTGTGTTGGTAATGTTTCTGCCTTAAGCAGTGCAGAAATTAGTGGTGATGTAACTTCCGGATGTAGAACAGACATTTCTCATAGCTCTGATGTTGACAAACAATGTGCAACTAGCATTGAGTTGGAGACAGAAAATGCTGAAGATGTTGCTGATCAAAATGATGGTGTTTCTGAAGATGTTGCTGATCAAAATGATGGTGCTTCAGGAAGTGCTTCAGGAAGCAATAATATGAACTTGGTGTCGACTGACAATGATGACACTGGAGATTCACGAGACAGCAGCACAACATTTAGTTCCATTTCAGATACAATCCACAGGGACGAAGCAATTAGTGTTAAAACAAAGATAAAGCCGTTCAACTTTTTGGTTAGGGTTCCAAGATTTGATGATGAAAGTCTGAAAGAACAAATCAGGATGGCAAAGCTGAATATCGACGAGAAAACAAAAGTCAGGGATGCCATTCAAGTCCAGATTCGAGAGAAAAGAGTATGAAAATTAGCTATATATATATATATGTATTTTATTTATTTAGAGAATAATTTTTTCATGCCATTGGGTTTCTCCACTTGATAGGCCAATAGTCAGATTCATGGCATTGATTACGAATATGCAAAGAGTGAGGGTCGAAATGCACGAAAGCTTGTGAGGTTGAAACGTATGGAAATAGATTCTCTACAGGCCGTGATCAACAAAGCCAAGAATGCATTATCTATTGAGGATATTGATAGTCAGGTAACTGTAAACAATTCTTCTGCTTGCTGTTCGCTAGAATAATTGCACGTAATAATCATGCAGTTCTTGATTTATGGCATACCATTTTTGCAGTAAAATATATAATATGTTTGCTTATATGATTAAAGTTGTGCTTTATGCAGATATACAGTATGGAACGAATGATACAACACGAGACTCTTCAATTGAAAGAAGAAAAGCAGCTAATTCGTGAAATCAAGCAGCTGAAGCAACTTCGCGAACAGTTGTCCTCTAACATGGGTAGCCAAGATGAAATTAAGCAGGCTCTCGAACAAAGGGAGGAGGTTGAAGAACGTCTAAAGGTATACATACATCACTTTTTACAAGCAAAATTAAGTTCCATAAACATGGTTGTATTAGGCTGGAAATTTTAGTTGAGTGAGAAGGCTGTTGGACTTAGAATCGTAATTTCTTTGTTTTTTTTTTTNATGCAGATTCATAGGAAGGAGCTAGATGTCTTGAAAGATAAAGTCATGAAAGCCGAAACAGCTGCCCTGGAAGCAGAGAAGAAATATGATGATGAAAACAGAAAGGTTAAGGAGCTTCAAGCTCAGTTTAGGGTGGCTGATGAGGTTCGCCAGGCGGCATATTTTCAGTGGCAGAGTTTGAGAAAGGAACTGTCAAACAAGGTCAGGTTCTCCAGAAAATACCTCTGTTTACTTAAATTATTATGAGAATTGGGCACTGTGCTTGTGCATTCTAACTTCATGACTGAGAAGTTTGGACATATTTTATTTGATTGTATACATACAGCATATCTTAGTTATTAAACTGATCAATAGTAATGAAATCTCATGATATGAAGAAGTAAGAATAGAAGATGGTTAAACCAGAAGAATGGTCTATTAGAGTCCGAAGTAATCTTGAAGCAATGAGCTCGTCATCGTTGGACTGGTTAACCGACCATAGAGAGGCCAGCTAAGAGTTTATTTACTCATATGATGGTTCTGTGGCTCACTCGGGGAAGAAATTGAAAATATATTTGTTGTAACATTGTGTTACCGAAGATGAGGTTAGTATAGGAAAAATATAATATTCTAAAATAAGACCATTAAATAAAGTATAGACCTACAAAATTGTGATATTTGATCACAAATAAAGATGTACTAATTTGTATCAGTTAGCATATATACAATATACAATTACATATTAAGGTAATCAATACGTGTAAATATATTGAAATGCAGCATTGTAGTAGAAGTATAACATAGGATAGGAAATATGTAAGTATATAAATGGTAAACATGGAAAGTATGGATTTCGTCAATTAATTTTCTTATTCGGTTTTCTTAAGCCATTTCTTGATTTCAAAATGCACGTCTCTGGTAATATTTGACCGCTAAATAACAGATTCCATAATTTAGTAAGGCTTGACGTTTTATATCATTTTTAGCATACTGACTATGTGCTCTTTGTTTTGGAAGATTTGGCATCCTGTGAAGTTTGTAGAATTAGATTAGCGAAGTTTTGATCCATTACTATAATAGTATATATGTATACATATATACATACAATCACACACACACACACACACACATACTGACAGAGTAATGCATTTTTTAGCTGGGTCCGATGATTAATAAACCAGAAATGGCACATAACCAGAGGGCTTTGATCCAGACTGTAATAGCCCTTGAGTTGTTAATGTTAAGGTTTGCATTTTTCTATTTCCTAGCTGCAGTTGTGACCCACAGAAACAACAGTTTAAGGTGTTGGTAAAACCTGGAAGAATATATTTGAAGATAATCCATGTAACTAAAATCTTCTGCAGAATGTGGGATGATTAAACACTCATGTAACTTTTTTTATAACATCGTATCTTGAAATGCAGAATGCCTTGTTCAGTACATGTTAACTACTGTGCTTAACCCTAGCTTGTTTTGGTTCAAAACCTTAATTCTGTCTTTGAACGTGAAAAATGCAGCTTCATGATCACTTGGTTATTACTTTGACCATGTTCTCAAGAGATTAAGACATACTCCAATAAATAATCTACTTGCGTAATTCGTTTTCCATGCACTCACGTGGGGTGTGGTCCACTTAAATATTTTATTGGAGCCAACCACATCCCATATAGGCACGTATACGAGTATAAAAGGAACCATTATGTACAATTCCTGCTATACAATTAGTCCGAGGGTACTTATAATTCCGGCTATACACGAAGACGATCATTGATCCATTTGGGGTATTTTCTCGCTTATATATATTTTTTTTTAATTTATTTGACACTACCGCTCCCATGCTAGCATTTAAAAGCCTTAAAACGACTATGATATTGCAAATTACATCTATTAAGAAAACGCATCAAGAAATCTCGTTAAAGTGACAAAGTCAAACAAATTACTGTTAAATGCAGAGCCAACATTTTTCCAAGTACAGGAACGACGCAGCCATTGCCAGTAAATACGCATTCAGCGGGGACACGGAGGCGCTCTACCGCTTGTGCACGAATAACGTAAGTCCAAATCCCGATTTCTTGGTCTTCGATACTATTATAATTTATAACAACAACACATATGATCTCAACTTGTTATCTTTTAGGTCGAAGATTTCATGGAACTCTGGAATGCAAACGACGAGTTCCGCCAGGAGTACACCAAGTTCAACTCGAGAAGTACTTTGAGGAGATTTGGCACTCTAGACGGCCGCACACTCGGCCCAGATGAGAACCTGCCTGTACTACCCAGTTACACTGAAGAGAGAGCCTATAATAATAATAGAGTTATAGTCCAAAAACCCACTGAGGCAAACCGAGCATCACAATTCCCAGCTCTGAAGCCAAAGCAGGAGAGGACAAGCATTAAAAGCGTTAAGAAAGAGGTGGACGAAACTTTTTCTCCTAGAGGGACGGGTAAAGGTCCCATTGTGTCCGTTCGCGAGAATGGTTCATCGGGTGATGTTTCAAGTGAGGAGATCACACGTGAGGAGACTGAGAGGTCGAAGGAGGAGATTGAGGTGGCCAAGAAGGTGGAGGAGAAGGAGAGTGCCGAGACAGAGGCAATGCTGAAGGAGAAGAGGCGAATGGAGGCTGTGGCGAAGGCACATGAGGCACGCGAGAGGAAGAAGCGCCAGGCGGAGAAGATGCAAATGAGGGCGGAGCTCAAAACACTCAAGGAGGCTGAGCAGAAAGAAAAGGTGATATTGGNAAGAGAATCCAGCTTAGCTTTGGGATTTTGCAAGAACTGCTAGTGGGTTTTATTTGTGGCTTGCAGCCCTGACTGACAGCTAGTTGTTGACAGCTGATGTTTTCAATTATTTTACAATCATGCTACATCGGTTTTCTTGACATTAAAAATAGTCCTGACTTTTATTCTGACTGTTGCCAACATTTAGAGAAAGTGAGAGTTTTTCCGTAAGGTTTAGAAAAGTTGTCTGGTTTAGTCGTGAAAATGAACAATGATAATCGTGGTTACTGCTAGCTGGTGTATAAATGTATGGTCGATGTATAGCTCCAACTGCTCGAGGATGGGTTTTGTCTTTTTCAAATAGCCCCGACTTTAGTTTTAACTTGAGTATTTTCATTAATTAGAGAAATTGAGGTTTGTAGTTGTAGCATATAAAAAAATTGGCTGGTGCACCCTCTCTTTGTTGCAAAGTTGGACCAAACTTGAAGGTCAAGTTTTGTAATTATGTCTTATGTAGAATGATTTTGACTAAATACTGATAACTCAAACCTGTGCTTGAATCTTGATCTTATGTAGGAAAGGGAGAAGAGACTGAGAAAGAAGGAAAGAAAGAAGGCTGCTGCAACAGATGGCGTGAACGATACTAACAATAGTGAAATTGGTCAGAGTTCCGAAAGCGCTGGCGAAAATAGTAAGGAAATAGAAGCAAAGGATGTGTCTTCTTCGACTGTAGCTAAAAAATCAAAGAAAAATTGGTGGTTCGGTAAACAAGGCAAGACAAAATCCATACCCCCACCTCTTCGTAATCGGAACAAGAAAAAACTGCAGCAGTGGATGTGCGTGGGTGTCACTAGCGCGGTTATTTTAGTTCTGTTCTGGCTGGGTAATATAGGTGTATTTTCAAACGTAAATTTCAAGCGAAGGAGCCCCATTAATATAAATTAATTGCTGCTAGTTTGAGGGGTTAAACTCTGAGTTTGGTCTGTTGTTTTAAAGAAATATACGATACGATACATATATTTATAATATATAGGCTAATATTCGTGATCCTTCACTGAATGTTGTGTTATTTGTTTAGATTTGTAGTTTCTTGGTTGACTTTGGCTTATGTAGTTCATACACAGGGATGGAAGCGTTTGTTAATTTTATAAGCATTTGTATATCGACTATTGTTTGGAGTTGGCAATTGAGAATACTATTTGCTGGGGTGTTTTAATTGGGTGTCACCTTTGTATCAGTGATCTAGAATTTGAGTTACCAATTAGATTGTGTTCTCAAGTTCAGATTTACTGTTTTGATTGAATATGCAGAGAAAAACCGTACATGGCGACTGGGTATCATATGTCTATTTATAGCCGTATGCTAATAGATAATCTAGGCATACTAAGTTTAACTTGAGCTACACAAATGCTAAGGATAAAATAAGAAAAAGGAAAAGCAAAGGGAAATGCCATGCAGGTAGTAGTTTGGTCCATGCAAGCCATTAATATGCCATGCAAGATTATTGTTTTGTCTTCGGTTTTATGTCTTCTTGTGTTTGTTTCTTTTATATCACCAACATGCCCACTGGCGGATCTAGCCTAGTTTGTTGGGGTCACAGGCCCACAACAAACTGAAGATGCTAAAAAACAATTCATGCTAGAGGAGGGCCGAGATGGTGAATTGGGGGAAGGGATTAGGGCCATAGTATCGTGGGCCCCCATTACATAAATGTCTTGGATCCGCCGTTGAACATGACCCCTCAATTCATGGCCGGATATGGGAGAAACACCTAGCGGACAAAGAATTGGCCTGTTAAAGACTTTGTGAACAATTTTGCAATTTGTTCAAGAGAGGGAATGTGTTGAACAGTGATTCTTTCACGAAAAAATGCATGTCGATACCAAAATGTTTGTCGTATAATGAAAAATCGAGTTCTTGTATTAAAGCAATGAATAAATATTAATTAGTATAAAAATAACTTTGAATATTGATAATATTTTTTTCATGTATTTTACGATATATAATAATTTAACATATGAGTAGTTATATGTTTATTTCACTTGTTATAAAATAAATGTCATTTTAGAGTTCCTTTTTATAATTAAGAGATACTGAAAATTTAAATAATTACAAATAATACGCACATGATATTTCTCTCTCTATCTTCCTTTACTCATACTTTATTACAATGTATTATTTCGATTTCTAAGTAAGATATACTAAAGTTGAAAAATTGTGGCAAAAATTATAACCAACACTTAATTGTAAAAGACTGCATTTTATATTATTTTGAAGTTAAAAAAATTACTAAACCAGTATTATTTTATTTTTTCTTATAATTTATAATAATGTATATTATAAATATTTTGACTTTTCTTTTAATTCATTATTTTATATGAGATTTGTTATGATATTTTGAATTTCAATATGATTTTTTTTAAAAAAAAAAAACTGGTTCGGTGTAGTTATTGATAAAATCAAAGGTATTTTTGAACTCCTTGAATAGATAATTTTTGGTATATGTCTCATTACAAATTGAGTAGACAATTGGAGAGATTTGTTGTAAATGTTAAAGTATCAATTCTATTGCATTGTAGTAGTTATATCAACATATTTTGCAATTAATTTCTAAATTTATTTTGTAATGATATTTTACAATCTCACGCTTTTATCGGTTTACATATTTCTAGATTTCCAATAAAACAGGAAAACGCATGATTTGTTATTAACGGTAAAGACTGCTTTCCTATTAAAGATAAGTAGTTAAATTTTTTTTGATATTGTGGAAAATTACTTTTACAATTTCTGAAAAACTAAGTCGGTTGAGTTATTGATAAATCATAATATTTTAAACTAATCCTCTTGATTAAATGATTTTTAAATATAGAATAAAAAATATTTTGGTATATGATTGGTTACTAAAGGAATAAGAAATCATCGTGATTTATTATTAATGTTGATAAATTAAATTTTATTGTAACCTATTGATAAATGTCATAATAAAGCTTCACAAGTGATGTTTAATTTTATTATTTTAAATTATTTGTAACTAGTGCATGGCCCGTGCAATGCACGGGAAAACAATATTACGATTGTATTATAAATTAAATATATAAATAACATTAATCATGATTTATGTATTGTTTTACATTAAACCGGGTTGGACACAGTCCGACCGGATGGACCGAGAACCGATTTATAACCAGTCTAGTTCGCTTGAATAAGATATTTGCTTTTGAATCCGTAAACACCAGTCGGTTGGATTTGTAGGATCGACACGATTTTTTAAATAAATTTTATTATATTTAAAATTATTTTAAATAAAATTACATATTTAAATAAAATAGAGATTTATAAATTATTTATCAATTAGTTTAAACATTTGAATTTATAAATTTTTTAAATATCTAAGTAACACATTTTGTTTAAATTTATTACAAAAAATACTATATATATATATATATATATATTAAAATGTTTATAAATTAAAATCTGAACAAACCACAAATGATTTAATAAAATAGCTTGATCGTTTCGATGACGGTCCAGTTCTGAAAACCTTATATTTAATGTACATTAATAAATATTATAATAAAACATTTTTTTTCACATAAATATTAATAAAATGATATATAAATATTCATAAATCATTAAACATGTTGTCATAAAAGTATTGTTAATACGATTATTTGAAATTTGGACTACATCACATTCACGTAATAAAATATTTTCAATATGAAATTTATATTTAGGTTCAATAATCGATTTGGTGTGATCGAACTGATTCATAACTTAGTCACCTGGGACCAACCAAGCCAACTAAGTTGTGTCAAGTTTTTTGACTATTTTAAATATTACCTAAAAGTAATTCAATCAACCTGGACAGTACCATAATTCAATCACCTGATTGATCTGAAGAAATTTTCTTATTTTCTTTAAATATATTTAACTTTATGAAATAAAAATATTTTATGATTCATATAATAAATGTCTACACCAACTGATAGTATATTAAGATTATAAATTATATATCTTAAGATGAATTAATTATTTTTACTTTATGCATATTAATGAAAAATAAACATAGTAATTTTCAAAAAATTAAAATGAATTGATTGATTATGCAATTTAAAGAATATTTTTAGCTTTCAATTTTTTTTAAAGGCACAAATATAAAGACCGAGATTTTAAAACTTTTGTTATATTTTGAATTGAGATTTTATAAATATAGAGACCGAGATTTTAATTTTGTTCGTTGTTTCTAAGAAAAAAATAAAAATAAAAACATACACACTTAATAAATCTTAGCCGGATTTTTTCAATAATAAAATGAACTATACCCCGAAATTTAAGGTAGCATTTAATGATGTATGAATTTTAAAGAAAAAATAAGAAAAATAATAAAACTTACTATTTATAGACTGCATTAAATTCTGACCTATTTTTTTGCTACTATTTTTAGTAAATGTTAATTCTTATTATATATATATAGATTTTATCATGCATATTTAAATAATATTTCTTAAAACAAACCTATTTAATAATTTTTTTTAAGATACATGGTTGGTCATAAAAAAAATAAGAAATCGCAGTGATTCGTAATTAATACGAAGAATTAGATTTTTATTGCGATAATTATCACAATATAATTTTCAAAATTGATAACACTTTATTTATATAGAAACTCGTGGTATTAAGCGAATTGCAGGATTTATAACATGTAGGTGTAATTTGATTTTTATTATTTTAACAAATATTAATTAATTTTTACTGTATTTCCTTTAATAATAAGTCAACCTATTTAATTATAAAGTCAAAGTTACTGTTTTAATTAAAAGACTAAATAATTATCAAGTTGAAAATATTTTAGTTATATTTGCAAAAAAAATTAAAAAAAGTTATTTTAGTTATGAATTTGAATAAAACTCATACAGTTTGAGATTACTAATTAAAATCACGATGATTTCTTTGTAGCAACTAAAGGAATAAGAAATCACTGTTTTATAAAATTTTCAATATTAGTAATCTCAAACTGTATGAATTTTATTATATATGGATTTATGGAATTGGGAAGATAGAGATTGTGTAGAATCAAATTGTATGTATGATAGGAATTGAGAGGAGAAGATAAAGATTATGCCTATGGATTGATAGGATTGAGAAAACAGTGATTTAGTTACAAAGTGATTCTGATAAATTAAAGAATATGATAATATAATATTTTCTAATAATTTGACCAAAATATGTATTTGATCTTTACCTAAAAATAGACGATTGACTGATTTTAACTGTTATATTAATCTCCTTTTCTTCTTTGTTTTTATTCTGATTCTTTTCCGAAATCCTCTTGGTACGCTCTCATAGTCCGTTACTTTTCTACTTCTCTCATAAACCCCTCTCTCTCTCGCTCGTCGGAGTCGTGTTAGTTTATCTCTCCGGCGCCGATCACGGTTTGCTACTAATTTGTCTCTCCGGCGCGTCCCATGCAAACGCACAACCGCCCAAACAAGCAGCGATCGACGGCGAAGATAACCCTTTCGGTCTACCGTTCTAGTTCAATCCACCTGAGCATCGCCGGTGCTTTTCCCGGCCAGATTTCGCTCCTCCGTCCTCTATAAGCTTCAAACGTAATAGCTTGGCATCGACCATGCCTATGGCGCGTGTGGATTTGCAGGTACGTAATCTTCGTTTTGGTTCTTTTGAATTTCAAATTTGGAAGAAAACAAAAAAGTGTGTAGCGTGGAATTTTTGTTGTTGCAATTGGACTTATACGTCTAAGATGTATGTTGAAGTGAGGAAGAAAAAGTTTTGACGTGGTGGCTACACAGGAGCATAGCTAATTAGCTATTGGTATGGTTGTTTGGTTGACTGTAGCAGCTAATAAAGAGGTGAAATTAAGTCATTTGTCTCTGTAGAGAAATCGACCCTGGCAATTTTGTATAACTGTACTTATCTTCTACGTTGTCATGAGTGAACGTATCTGTGTTTTTTCGAAACAATTTGGTGATTCATCAAGGTTACTGAAGCTAGAATGACAGATACTGCCGTCGATCTCATAACTGAATTAATTATTATCCTGTGACGGTCATTTTTTACTACGTATTACCACATGTTTTTGACTTCACCGAGTTTAATCAACAATTGTTGCTTCACTTGATATACGAATTCCATTTTTGTGACGTGAGATGGTTGCGTAGTTTAAAATATGAAATTATCATATCCATTTTATTTATTTTCCCTGTTAGCTTGCCTTGTTCCTGTTTGCTTTCCGCTGCTAATAACTGTAGTGAAGAATGTGTGCTTTACAGATGTAATTGGGAAGCTTTTATTAATTGTTAGATTTCCGTGCATAGAATCGAAAAATTTAGATATTTCGCAATCCGATGGTTGACTCGTGGGTCTATTAATTGAAATTACTATATTTGGGAGATTACTGTTGATGATGTGGCTTGTCGTCGATTATGTGCAAAGAAAGTTAGAGATATAAATGGCAGGCAGCAACATTCAGATAGTGCCATTAAGCATGTGCAGATTGCGTGTTTTTATCGAGAAGTATGGAATCTTTCTATTGCCTTTTTCTTTCCCACTGTGAGTTTTTAAACAGGGAACTAGAAAGTGTAGGTGATCTCTAGCTTCCCCTTTTCACCTTGGGAGCACGAAAATACAAATTAGTAACAACAATAGAGGAAAGTACAAACACTGAGCTTTGCAACACATGTTTTGTGTACATACAGTGCGATGAATTTACGTACAACACATTATAATGTGAACTATTTTGCACGATTTTATGTTATTTGAATTTACCACTGTACCTATTACTATCTAAAAACCGAATTAACCAGATAACTGCTCTAACCAAACCATTGAAAATCATGCGATGGACTCCTACCTTTCTGTTTCTGCGACACATCTGAGAATTCCTATATACAAGTCTGTTGTTTTAGTTGTTGCGGTATTTAGCTAAGAAATTGTGTAAGATGTGAACATTGAGAGGCAAAGGGAGCTAGTTTGTTGCGCTAAGCCTAGCCTCAGTATATTCTGTATTATTGTATGCCTTTTCTGTCTGATTGATTCTGTCATGATGTGCTGATTTTATTCTTTATCAGTCAACACATTTTTCCAGGTATGTGACTGTTGTACTTCAACATTTTTAATAGTAACGGATTTATTATTTGATAACTTTGACATGCCATTGTAAATTCAGGAAATGAAGGCCGCAACTGAGATCTCTAATGTGGGCATACTCGAGGATAATTGTGAATTTGGCAGGAGATTGTGCCAGAGTCCTTGCAAGTCTGATACCAATGGTACTATCTACAACAGACAAGTCAATGATGTCAAAAGTTCCAATGTTATTGTGATTGTGGCTGATTCCCCCAGTGATGATGCTGTTAATGGTGAGGATGTTATTGCTATGGAATTGAGGGGATCATCTAAAGTAAATATCGAGCTTGATCAATTCGTTGAATGTAGTGATCCAAATGAAATTCTGGATTCTCTGAATATGGAAGCTAGCATGCAGGATTCCAGCTGTTCACCAAAATGGAATGCTGAGTTTGAAAATCAAATGACTGAACTGGATGACCAAGAGAATTTAGAAGCTGCGAATGGGGAAGTTAACGAGCAGGATTTGAAATATTCACCGATACTAAATTCTGTGGTTGATGGTCAAGCTAAGGAATCAGATGAAGAAAATGAGAAATTGGATGCTGCAAATTGGGCATTGAATGAGCAGGGCTTGATTGGTTCACCAAAGTCAAATACTGAGTTTGAAAATCAAGTGGTGGAATCAGATGACGAAGATGAGAAACTGGATGCCGCAAATGGGGAAGTTAACAAGAAGGACTTGAATGGTCCACCTAAATCAAGTACTGAGGTTGAAGATGAAGTGGCAGAATCCAATAATCATGATGAGAAATTAGATGCCATGACTGGGGAAGTTAGCGAGCAGGATTCAAATGGTTCACCAGAATCAATTATCGAGGGTGAGGGTCAAGTGGCGGGATTTACTGATCAGAGCAAGAATTTAGATGCTGTGAATGGGAAAGCTAGTGAGCATCTAAATATGGGGGCTGCTGGGAACATGAAGGAGGCTGAGGATTTTCCTCCTTTGGTAAAGAGCAGTTCCCTTGAGGATGGACATGGGTTCCACATTTCTTCTGTTAATTTGGATAGGAAAACTAGAAGTTGGATGGAAGTTGTTACTCTCCCACCTCAATGTGTTGATCTGAAAGTCAAATCTCGAGTTCATAAACCTTCTGCTGTAAGTAGTAGTAGAAAAATAAATGGCAATGTTAGTACCCCTTGTAAAGAAGAGGTTCCGAATACCTTTGATGTTAAGAATGTCGTTGCATCAAAAACGGAAGATGCTGAGGATGTGGCAGATCTAGTGATCAATGCAGGGAGTGGCAAAGAGAAATCGTACCTCGAGGAAAGTGGGGGCACTGGAAATTGTAACAGCCATAAAATATCCATTGGTTCATTGGAGAGTTCTAGTGCTGATGTGATCAGTTATGAGGAAGCTAATGTTAAGGCTGTTCCAAAGCCGTTCAATTTTCTGATTAGGATTCCGAGAATGGATGATAGGACTCTTCAAGAACAGATAAGTCTTGCACAGAAAGAACTTGATGATAAGACAAGACTCAGGGATGATATCCAATTTGAGATCCTCGAGAAAAGAGTCAGTAATACATATTAAAGTTCTAAGTTTTTCTTATTTGTTTATTTATTTGTGGTCCAAAGGACCAAAACACAGATGTAACTGATTTTTTCAACTTGCAGGCCAACAGTCAGATTCATAGGGCTGCTTATGAGAGTGCCAAGGATGAACTTAGAAGTGCAAAAAGGTTGGTGAGTTCAAAACGCATGGAGATAGATTCTCTTCTGACTGTGATCAGCAAAGCTAAAAATGCATTGTCTGTTGAGGATATAAATGTACAGGCAAGGATTCTCTTTCCTTGTGTTTTGTATAAAGATTTGTGTGTTAGAATATCTTGTGGTCGTCTGTACAACATAGAAAAAGAAAATTAATATTTCTATTGAAAATATGCTCTCTTCTTTAAGTAATAAATTTTTTCCTCTTGAAAGATACACAAGATGGAGCATGCAATTCAACACGAGACCCTTTCTCTGAAGGAAGAAAAGCAGTTCATTCGTGAAATGAAGCAACTTAAACAGCTTCGGGAACAACTACCTGCTAACCTTGGCAGTCAGGATGAAATCAGACAGGCTCTTGAACAGAGACATGAGGCTGAAGTGCGTTTAAAGGTATGCATACTTCATAGTTTGTGCAACTTAAAGTAACTTTGAATGGAAAGTTTTAATCCCGAGGATGCATAATTGATTGGCTTGTCTTTGGTATTGGTGTCTGCAGATCTTAAGAAAGGAGCTTGATATCCTTAAAGGTAATGTTGTAAGAGCTGAGGCAGCTGCGTTGGAAGCAGAGAAGAAGTGTGATGCTGAACATAAAAAAATAAAGGAACTTCAGACGAAATCCAGAGCAGCTAATGATGTCCGCCAAGCAGCATATATTCAATTGAAGAATCTCCGACAACAACTTTCTGCCAAGGTAATGCATCTTTTGAAAGTATCTTTGTTTCTCATATAGTGTGTAATATGTGAAGTTTTCTAAGAATTAAAGTTTTAAGTTAAATGGTAGATATTCTAATCATCACTCATATAATGTATTAGTACCTGTGTATTATAATCTTTCTTTTGACTTTTGAGTAGATTTATAGTATTTTTCATTAAATATATGTTTTTGGTAACCAATACTGTAGCAAACATGCTAAAATTAAGAGCACTGCAGCTTGCTATCTCTTGACATCAATACACATTAAATGCGTAAAACATGACGTATTCACGAAGTATTCATTTGTTGTAGAAGTTCAAGATTGCATGTGCATATCAATTATCAATCATGAGCATACGTGAGGCTTTTCAAATGTATTTTGTAATTTTTATTACAGATGACAAATTTAAAGACGAAGAGTTAACAGATTAGGTGATTGACTTGTATCCCGGCTGTTATAGACTATGAAATTGGCTAAAGAATTTACTGACTTAGTTATATCTAATCCTCTGTAGAGCATTACTTGGACAGGTAAGTAGGTTGATCAAATTGATGCCCATTTGAGATTACTTTAAGAATAAGGATGGACTACAAATAAATGGTGGGAAAACCTAAAAAATTTGTTGATTAGGCTGCAGACTGTAATTGACGGCTAAAACCTTTCTTGATGGTAGGTAGATATTTTTTCATATATCATTAATTACAGTAGATCCATTAACTAGTGTGTGAAGTATTTCCTTGACTGCAGCCTAGATAATTGAATCTTAGTGGAGCAAGCAAATGATATCATGTGTGTCAGTTTCACCTTACTTATTTCTGTGAAATTTATCGGTTTTTCTTCTGTGAGCTTCAGTACCAAAGATTTGAAGGTATGGCATTGCATTCATAGTTCTTTCAGATAGAGTAGTTACAATATTTCGTTAATATATTCCACTCCAAACTTGTATTTCGAACATTCTTATGAGTTCAATTATCTTTACACTATTAGTTATATGAGATGCTTTTGAAATTAGTCCCCACTTGTAAAGGCAGCTAAGAAGGAAAGTGAGGCTGATCTTGAAGTTAGACCCAATCATTTTTGTACACCGTGCCATGTGCAACTAGAAAAGAGATTGTATATATGAGCACTGCTATTAAATTGATTAAATTTAATCGTATACATGAAACTGCAGAACGACTACTACTTCAAATACAAGGATACAGCAGCAGCTGCCAATCGTTATGCATTCAATGGGAATAAAAAAGCACTCCATGATCTGTGCACGAATCAGGTACTTATCGTGTTTCTCTCTTCTCCTCTGTTGTCTAGGCGACTCCTAATAATAATTCCATGATATGATCTTAAAATTTCCATAGGTTGAAAATTTTATGGAACTTTGGAACACGAATGATAAATTCCGCCAAGACTATGTCAAGTTCAATGAGAAGAGCACGTTGAGGAGATTCGGGACTTTGGATGGCCGTTCACTCGGCCCTCAGGAAAAGCCACGTCTTCTTCCCAGTTATTCTCATGAGAGAGTTGGTAAGATGAGCTCAACACCAGCCAAGGCCAATTTGGTATCACAAGTTCCAACTCCAGAGCTGAAGAAAAAAACAACTGTGAAACCTACTGAAAATGCGGGAAATAAACGGTTGGTAATTCAAGAGGAGCCAAAGAAACTAAGGGAAGAGGCTGTATTGAGTGAGAAGGCAAAAGAAGTATTGAGGCGAGAGGAGACTGAGGCCAAAATGAAGGAGCAACGTCGAGTTGAGGAGATAGCCAAGGCTGACGAAGCACGTGAGAAGAAGAGAAGGCAAGCGGAGAAAGTGCAGATGAGAGCTGAATCGAAAGCACTGAAAGAAGCTGAAGAAAAAGAAAAGGTGCGAAAATTAAAA
>BKCP01005627.1:765103-813274 GCA_008636005.1 Striga asiatica
AAATGCAGGGTACACTGTACACATGCTGCTGAGTTCAAAATAAAGGAGGCTCCTTTGTCATCATACCAAGACACCACCGCATATGATGAGATTAGTTTGGTCGGATTCAAGGTTAATTCCTCATCAGGCATGCTCGGACGCTTTTTCATTGAGGTAGTGCTTTATCAAACAAATATGTTGACAATGCATTGGGTTCTGGATAAATTAATTTTATATTTTGTGTTCACAGGTTGAAAATAAATCAAGAACAACTAGTTTCCCGGTAATAATAGCAGATAAAGCCATCTGCCAAGAATTGAGACTCCTCGAATCCGAAATTAACGGAACTGCTAATCTCGAAATCCTCCATTTCCTAAACGAACTCGGCTGGCTGTTTCAGAGAAAGCACAACTCGTTCTTATTCGGGATCCCTGACTATAGGCTTAGTCGGTTCAAGTTTCTTCTTATATTTTCTGTCGAGCATGACTTTTGCGCTTTGGTTAAAACCCTGTTGGGAATACTTGTAGAACTGAATGTTGGTAGGGAAGGATTGGTAAGAAAGTCTTTGGAGATGCTGTCTGAAATTCACCTCTTGAGCCGCGCGGTCAAGAGGAGGTGTCGAGCCATGGTTGATTTGCTCATTAACTACTCTGTTGTTGTTGATTCTACTGATAATTCCAAGAATTTCATTTTCGTACCTGATATGGCTGGGCCAGGTGGCATCACCCCTTTGCATTTGGCTGCTTGTACATCGTCTTCGGATGATATTGTTGATGCATTGACAAACGATGCAAAAGAGGTACGTCCACTATTTCTAAAACTTGTAGAATTTTCATTATTAGGAGATTGTTTAGGGCAACTCAACTTTAACTCAATCTCACTATCTTTAATATTATCAATATAATTAAATAATACAAACCAGTCATTCTTACTCATTACATCAACTTTAATTCACTATTCATCCACTCACATAATTTTAACTAACCATCACTTCACATAATCTTTCTTATATTTTTACAACAAATCAACTTTAATTATTTTATTTCAGATATTATTATAATATAATCTTAAAATCCCACTAACAACTAACTATAACACATTTTTCATAATTAACCATGATTCACCAAAAAAAAAACTCATTTTCAGCGGATTTATTTGTAAACAAGCACGCCCTTATTTATTTATTTGAATTTTTCTGTAGGTTGGATTGCATAGTTGGAACTCTGTTCTAGACGCAAACGGGCTTTCGCCATACGCATATGCCTCCATGAGGAACAATCATTCGTACAATGCCCTTGTTGCCCGGAAGCTAGCAGAGAAAGAAAACGGCCAAATATCTGTATCAATTAAAGAGGAGATTGAGCCGTTGCAAGTGGAGTCAGTTACGGAGAACAACGTTCTCCAATTTAACAAAAGACAGAAATCTTGTTCGAGATGTGCAGTTATTGCATCACATGGGTACATTAAACAGTTTAGGTGCTCGAAAGGCCTGCTTCAAAGGCCGTACATACACTCGATGCTAGTTGTTGCTGCCGTTTGTGTGTGTGTGTGTTTGCTGATGAGATCACACCCACGTTTTGGGTGTGGGAAGAGTATTGATTGGGATAGACTGCAGTTTGGCGCAATGTAGTAGAGTAGTCTGTGGGTTTTGCATGAAAGGCTGATCTGACAAACCTTGAAGATGAAGGTGTTAAGAGTGAAGTTAAAGGAGCAGTTAGCAATGGACTGTGGTTTATGCCTTTTCACAGGTAATTATAATTATGTCTGTGTAATAATATTATGGTTACTGTAAAAATATGATAGGTTTTCCATTTTACAGTATAGATGAAGTGAGGAGTTTGTTTGTGTACAAGATAAATTGTGTAACTGAATATAGGCAATCTGTTATTTTATTTTTGCGTGATAGTTATTTGATGTGCATGTAATGAATTGAATTGTAAGTTTGTTTTTGTTGATGAGGCATTGAGTAAAGCATTGATTCAAAACTTGAGCTTAAGTGGTAGTCTCGCACGCTTCGGATGCTGACATGGCGAAAATCTATGCTTCGTAACGTTGTTTGTATATTCATTTTTGCATTGGAATTAGGCTTGGTATTAGACATAAATAACTTTATATTTAATTTTGTTATTTTTTTTTTCTCTTAGTACACATTTTGGGCAAGTAGCTATGTCATCAACTTATGATTTTGTCTCATATTTCTTTCCTAAATTATGATTTACAAATCAATTTCTGCATTGTTTATTTCTTTTTTTTTTCTTTTTTTTTTCTTTCATCAATTATCCATCAAATTTTTAAATAAAATTTTTGTTTTAGCAATAATTTTTAGTACACTGGAATTGTACTAGTATTGATTTGAAATTCCGAACTAACAGCATAGCATGCATGCATTTCCAATACCCAAAAGCTAATTAAGGTTTGGTTCATAGATAAATAGATGAGAAATAAAAATGCAAAACAATATCCAAAAGCTAATTAAGGTTTGGTTCATAGATAAATAGATGAGAAATAAAAATGCAAAACATTAGAGTCTAAAATCAGTTTCGGTGAAGTTGCCTTCTTCCCCTTGGCATCATATTCTGTAGCAAAGCTTCAGCCACACCTTCCCCAATCCCTTCAAACAATCCTCCTATGAACTCAATCACAACTTGCGAAGCCAAGCGGGCTGCAGTCCCAAGCGCGCTCGGCCTCTCGGGTGTTGGTAAAATCCCATTGTCCTGAAGGCCGTTAATGAAAGACTTAGCGCAGGCTGCATGAAGATAGTAAGAAGACTCATTATCCTCGCAAGTCGTGCAGCGGTACACACGGCTAGATTTCCTCTTACCACCGCACTCATTGCAAGTGCAGTAGTAATAGTGTGAATCTGATGATGTGGGCAGTAGGGTTAGGGTGTGGGGGTGGACTGCTACATTTATGTGAGGGGACAACATGGCGCAGCACGGGTGCATCGTGAAGCTGCATACTCCGCACCGCAAGGTGAAGCCTTTGACCGACTTTCCACACACATCGCACCTCGTCCACGACATTCCACCCTTTGCTGTTCAATCAAATCAATTTTAACTATTATAAATAGATTTTAAAGGGACTAATTTCCCATCTTCAATTTTACAAACCTTTTTAAGTGACCAACAACTACACAACTTTTGTCAAATAATGACACCCCTATTTTACACTCAGCTTAAACTAGTACAATACTCGTGTATTACACGGGTACTTAAATTTATTAGTCTTTGGTCAATAAAAATTGAAATAGTTTATAATTTTTATTGTAAAATTATGGATGTTGAATATGCAAAAATAATAAATAACTAGCAAAGTGATAACTGATTCAAATGGTGCCCGTGCTTTTACACAAAATTTGTCAAAAAGGTATTTTTTGAATTATATTTTTGGAAATGTATATGTATAAAACTAATATTATTTACAACTCCATATATTCGATTCATTTTTTTTTTCTAAAATAGAACAAGTTTTATTGTATTGTGATTATATTTTATATTTATAGAGTCAGTGCCTCACGTCGATTAATTTTTCAAGTATTTTAAATTCATATAATTAATAATTTAGAATGTACGTAGATTATTTTCTAACTTTATGAATTATAAAATTACTTTATTATATTTAATTATGATACTCTTTTATATTTGCTATATTAAATAACATAATAACATTCAGTTTTTTATATCTTTTTAAATTGAGAAATAATATTTTATAATATTTCTCAAATTTTATTTTATGTAATACATAATTTTCATTTCTATCCAAAATTTATGAAAAAATAATAAAATGATTATTTAATTTTAAAAATAAAAGCTACATATTTATAATAATTAATATATGAATTAAATAAAAAAGGTAAGAGTAGTATATGGTAACTTAAAAAAAAAAAAGAAAACTAAAATAGTTTATGTTAATTTTCAAGCCTAATAATCAAAATCAAACCTAAACTGTGTCAATACGAGCACAAATTTATGCCAAATAAGCTTATGAAACACACGAGACTGTCACTTAGGCTCAGCGCATTCGGAAATTATATCTAGAGACAATTTTCACTCACACTTACGAAATTATATATGCTTAAAACTAAATTTCTACTACTCCATAAATTTAATTCCAATTTCTTAAAAATGTTTGTAGCACTATTTAATGTATACTTATAATTTATATTTATAGTCATTCTTTATTATCTATTAATTTATTCAAGCATATTCAACTTTATAATATGTGATGATATAAGTATATATCTATGTGTATAAATGTAATACTTTTAATAGTTTAGAAAATATAATGTTTTTTTCATGGCTTTTATGAAATTATGAATAATGTTGTATGAATATTTGTATTCCTGAAGGTATTTATTTCATAATAAATATTATCCTTTTATTTTATCTCATTAAGCAATTTTTAGATAACTAATTGGTTAGAATATCATAGCAAACTCTTTAAAAAACGTGTGAACAATTACAATAATAACAGTGATAATTTTTATCGACTAATTAATTGGTCACAACATTTTATATTTGTAAATATGACATAATTTACTATTTTTCCGATTGTATAACTTATGATTTTAGACATAATATACATATATATGACTAATAATATTTTATTAAGATATGCGCATATTAATTACTAGTAAGTTAAAAAGAAAATATAAGGCAATATACTGTAATTTATGAAAAGGAATATAGTGAGAGAAGTAGACCTGATCTGGGTTTAGAATGGAAAACAAGCTGATGTTGGGCGTGCAGAGGATGGTTATTGAAGATGGGAGGAGACAAGGCACAAAAGACGTGTAGCTGAAAGTCGCAGTGGCGGCAGGAAAACCTCTTGCCGGCCCCATACTCCTTGCAACCACTGCACCTGAATATTTCGGGCGTACTTATTTCGGTTAAGGGGTGTTTGGAGTGGCTGTAATGACTTATCTCTTGATTTCCACCTGTTGCCTCAGCCAAAGTTGGGAATTCTATGGGCGATGAAGAATTCGACCTTTTCATCGTGGAGCTTCTTCTTTTCATTTTTCTTTTTTATTTCCCACCTTGCTAGCTAATGGTGAAGAAATTCAGAGCTTTTTTTTAGAAAGGCACAAGTAATGGATGGTTCAGTTTGGGTGGCAACTGGCAAGGGGAAGGAATATTATTTATGCTGGTGATAGATAGTTGTCACTGTCTTGTACAAACAGGAGAGTAGACACAGTTGAGAAAAGTGTACATGCTTGCAAAAAATGTATATACATATGCATACTTGAATTACCATGATTGAATCAAGGTGGGAGAGTCACAGAAAAACAATAAAATAGACACTTGAATGACCTTCGTGGACCTGCAAAAAGCTCCGTAAGTGTTCCGACTGTAAACCTCCAACGTTCAAGTTAATAAGGGATCACATGAACGTGTATCAGAATTATATTGCACATAATAATTTTCATAGAAGTGCGCTCAAATTAGAAAGGAGCACAATGAAAGAAATGACAGTTAATTGGACTATTTGATATGTTGTTGCAACGACTAGGATGAAGTCCATTATTGGTTAATTCGTGGTGACATTTTAGTAAATATTGGTAAAGTTTATGATCAAGATATAAAGCTAAGGGGCATTTATATATTTTCACCTAATAGTGGGCCCCTCCACTAACTCTTCCCCTACTCCAATTCCCAACTCCCAACCCTTCACACACATACATCACCATTGCCATACAATTCAGTCAACCAACCCGCCACCGCACGCCACCGGAAGCCTCCGGTTGACGACTTTGTCGTTCTCCCTCCCTCCCTCTCTCTCTGTGTGTCTTATTTTCTGCTATTCTCATAGAATCCCGAGCCGCTGATGAACAACTTCTCCGCCGGCTGACATCACTGGCGTCCAACTATCAAGCCATTGTCGTCGACATCATATACATGTTCATCTCGATCTCCTTCGCTCTGCGTATTGAATCGTCGTCTCTGTCAATAAAAATCAAGCCCCAATTTTATAATCCCTAAAGTTCAAATTCAGTAATCAAGTTGAATATGATTTCCGATTTTGAGGTTGCCATCTCTGGTATCATCTTACGGTCATTAGCACATGTCCCAACGGTCGCGTGGAAAGGCAGCAACGCCGGTTTGGGTGAAGAATGAGGAGGCTGCATGGGAAATAAGTTGGGGGCTTGAGTTTGGTAATTAGATAAATCATATGGATCTATTTGCAAATTAAGAAAAATAGTTTTATTTCAATTTAGTTCATGGGTTAAAATTACAATTTTTAAAAATTTAAGATTACACAATATTAATTAGTAATTTGCACAATATTAATAAGTGAACCAAATTGATTGAACTTTTGTCACAAATAAAAATAAAATCGAATTGAAATATATATTAAATTAATAATAAATTAATAACAACTTTTTATATGGTCCGGTCGATTTTGTAATGGTTTTTTTTCTTAGAAAAAATAAAGCCGATGTTGTATCGGAACAATCGAAATCTTTAAAGTAAAAATAGACAATTGGGTTGAAATATGTAAAATCAAATCAAAAATTTTATTTTGGTCGGGTTGTTTGCTGTTGTGCAGTCCGACAATTATTAATATGCAATTCGTCTTATACTATTGTGCACGGTTTATGTTATTATTATGCAGTTCGAACCGAAGAAATTTTGTCCCAAACCAAATTGAAACCAAACCGAATTGCTTGATTTATTCGGTCGGTTTATCGAATCACCCTAATTAAAATAATGTATTACTTATATTAAAAATACATTTATATTTTAATAATCTATTTAATATTTTTTATATTATTATTGATTGAAAAACATAATAAAATACCGAAATTGATAATGTGCACTCTCATCTATACAAATATGCATTACTTTTTTCTTTTTATCATTTTTGTTGTGCACATTTCAACATTAAAAAACTTTAATAATGTATATATTAATTAATATTACTGTTCATTTATCAAATTATTTGAATAATAAAAATATAATTAGAATTTATAATTTTTTCATATAATATTTTACATTATTTTTTCTTGATCACAAAGTAATATATGTATATTTAAATCATAAATAATATTTTTTATATTAGGAGACGTCCAGCGTCCCGTCAAAATCCACCCAGCGCGGCCAGGCTTGCAGCAGCACATTCAATCTGCGCCCAGGCCCAAGCAGGTGTCAACAGCATAAAGCCCGTCCAAGAATTCTCCCAACGCGCAGTCCGTCCCAGGATGTACAACCCAGTCCAAGGAACAAGGACCCAATCCGCGTACAGAAGTCCAATGTGCGCAACCCGTTTCTAGCCCAGTACACGCAATCCATCGAGCAAAGCCCAGTGCGACAAAAAGAAACAGCATGCGGACAGTATCCAGCCCGCACGACCCACGTCCCTTACAACCTTCAGCACGCGAGCCCGCATGTTGGCCCGCGCGTTTTCTTCGACCCAGCACGATCCATCAGCGAGTATTCGCGGCCCAGCTCGAGTTTCGGCGATGGCGAGGCGAAGTCTGACTGCCCAACGGACTCTGAGGTTCAGACGATCTCCAACAGAGGAAATAAAAAACGTCTCAGAGTCGGCAAAATTTTAAACCTTAAGTTCTAATCTTAACTATAGATTCAAAATGCGTTAGGATTTATTTTCAATAAAAATTCGTGACAGAAACTGGGGGAAAATGGGTGCTGGCCCACTGCCATGAAGGACACCATGAAAGAAGGGAAAAGCCCATATGAAGCCCAAATGGGGTTCCATCCCAAAACCAATTGGTGGAAGGAGGAGTAGCCCATTAGTCTTATAAGGTGGGTCTATTTTCCATATATGAACGATGTGGGACAACTCACAAGTGATATTCTAGCACGCCCCGTCACTTGTGATTCCTTCGAAAGCCCAAGCCCAACTGGGCTGGGTGCCCAAAGCCCTACTACAAACAGACTCCCATAAACGGGTACGTGGGGGATAAACAATGGGTACGTCATCACACGGTCCAAGATAGAACCGACTCTGATACCATGACAGAAACTGGGGGGAAATGGGTGCTGGCCCACTACCATGAAGGACACCATGAAAGAAGGGAAAAGCCCATATGAAGCCCAAATGAGGTTCCATCCCAAAACCAATTGGTGGAAGGAGAAGTAGCCCATTAGTCTTATAAGGTGGGTCTATTTTCCATATATGAACGATGTGGGACAACTCACAAGTGATATTCTAACAATTCGAATGTGTATATATTGATGACGTTCCTCATATAGTGTTGTTGGTATGTTTAGGAGAGAGTCCAACGACAATTTGTTGTTGTTATTATTGTTATTATTATTATTATTATTATTATNGCCGTATTCCTTGAATATGGTTTTTGAATTTTTTTTTTTGAAAAACGTATTCCGTGAATATGGGTTCCTTTGTAAAAAAAAAATGTAAAAAACGTATTCATGGAATACGTTTTTTAATTAAATTATACAAAAAACGTATTCAAGAAATACGTGCTTTCTATGTTGGTCCACTCTCCCCCTTTTTTTTTGTTTTTTGTCCACTTATTATTTTTTTATTAATAAATATATAAATTACCCATGTTTTGCATACTCTAGATAGTCCCCCACAAAGTTTCACATTTCACTACGTATGTAACATTAACATGGGTGGAATAAACATAACAAATATTGTCAAGCAATGGGGTCCATGTCCAAAGGTGCCTCCAGTATAAATTGATTCTTAGAAAAAAAGGTTTATTGTTTGATGTATTATCACACGATATGTTGGAGGGCCAAAAGAACATTCATGCAAGAAATTGGGTTATTGTTTGATTTACTATCACACGATATGTTGGAGGGCCAAAAGAACATGCAAGCAAGAAATTGCAATATCGATGTACTCCAAAGTCAAGGTTTATCTTTTTGCTTTTGGAAGTTTATTATTGATAGAAGTGCTACCAATAAAAAAGAGTGAGGTTTCCTAAAAGAAAATTCTTGCCAGCCCAAAGGCATAATATATTGTGAAAAAAGTCTTTTTGACCCTTCTAGCGATTTATTGAAAATTTTGCATCATCCGTTGTTAAAGTTAATTTTTTGTTTCTAAAAAAGGTACGAAAAGATTGTGCGATAATACTGTGCAAAAGTTAAAAGTGCGAAGATATTCGTATATCCTTTTTGGTGGAAAAAGTTACAGTGCCAATAAATTATACGACAATTATACAAGTCATATGCGATAATTACATAAACCATTCGAAAAAACCTTCGCACTTTTTGAAGTGAAATAATTAGATTGTAAACTAATGTAATAAATCAATAATTACTATTTGTCACAACAATTTATTAATAACCGATGTTGTAAGCGTGTCGATTTTAAAAATCGATGTTTCATATTGATATGTTAAGTAATTTAAACCAATATTGTGTCATATGAAAATATTAATCCTCTGCACATCGGTTTTCTTATAACCGATTTATCCTATTAATAAGTAATTAGGAAATCATAATTCATTGTTCACTCACATTCCCATCTACTCTGCCCGCACGTCTCACGCCTAAAATCCTAAAAAACTCCTTATTTATTCTACCTGTTTGTGTTATCCTCATCTAAGAACACAACTCAGTTGTTTTTCATTATCAACCTTATAGACGCTGGCCGACCTGGCACTTGTCCTGCAAGAGGCCATAGCAGGCGACTCTTCCGAGGTCGAGCTACTAAAGATGCCGAGTTGGGCATACTTAATGCATTTGTGGATGAACGGGTTTAGCAAGCTCACAATGAAGGTCAGGTCTTCTTTTTCTCCTTGGTCTCCAGATCTTTCATTCTCGAGCATTACCATGTCGAGCTAATGGAGTGCTTTAAGCACTCCAATCAGCTCCTGACCTAGATCTTCTCGACATGAAAACAATACTTGTCTCTGGCCATCAATAATACCCGAGCTCAGGCCATAACTAAAGGGTTTTCCAGGACGACACTAAGATGAGGAAACAACTGCCTAACCTTAAAGGGTGGAATGTTGATAATCCGCCACCTGCACACCATCCCTGGTGGGAGCTCTCCCTTGATATTGCAAAGGCGAAAGCGGGCCTGACTAAGGAGAGTGCAGATGAGGCCTTNAAGATTGCATACAAAACAACACTCCGGAAGGGTGGGGGTTACGATCAGACCCCCAACCTGGTCCAGCCCCCCTCTCTCTCTGCGATTACCCCTACTGTTGGGTCGAGCGTGTTAGTGTTATATACTGAAAGCTTGGCTTTGCATGTTATTACACATTTACCCTTTATGAATGAGAATCATGCTAGATTAAATAAGTTCTACGTTCTGTTGTTCTGCACTTAGATAGGGTGGGTCGTCATCGGGTGAACCGAAGATCACTCTATCAGTCACTTGCGAACAAGAATAGTTGTTCACAACCTAGATGGACATGAACACCCCATCCGAACGGTTGTAGTGTCAACTATACAGTTTGTCTTGACTGATTAGTTGCACTAGTACATTTATGTATTGAACAAGATCCCAGAGAGGAGAAGTTCATTTTATACTGATCGTCGTAAATGAACTAGGCCTCGGTTAATTACTGTGTTCTCTTAACCCATAAAATATTAAACAGACAGATATATATATAATATATATTACTTTGATTCACATGGGTGAGGTTCAGTTTGCTGGATTAATATTTCTTTTAATTTGGGTAATATTATTATATATAGGATGTGCTGTTAGGATATTTACGGTCACCATGTGCTTTAGTTTGATGATGTCCCCGGAGTGAGTTCATGAAGGATTGTTATGCTAAACCCTGCAGGTGGATTAAGTTCTGGTATAATAAGAATGTGATGAACGAGCGCTAGCTTCGGAGAAATAATAATAAATTAATTAATTCTTGATTGTCAGTAATCGAATTAATTAATGGACATTATATCTTAAACGTGGGGACATAAATCGAGTAATTATTATTGTAGTCTCAAATGTAATTTGTGCTAGGAAGAGGGAGTACAATAATATGATGTTGGTGGCCCATTAATATTATTTAATTAATTAGAGGAGTGGACTTGGCCCACAGTTAGTCTAATTAATTAAGAAGCCCTTTTCCTAATCTCCTAAGGGTCCCTACTGTAGCTCTATATATACATCATTAAGCTCATGAGAAGAGAACATAATTGCTAGAACTCGTTCCTCTCTCTCTAGATCCTATTAGAGCTTTATCTTCTTCTTGTTGCTCCACTGGTACAAGTTGAAGAAGGGTGTATTGAGTAATACAGTAGAAGATCTGTAGGTAAACTAAGACGAAATATATTTTGACCTACAGAACTAACCGGACGTCCGATTGAGACATATAGCATACCCAGACGACCCGCTCGACGAGAGCTTTCCACCGCCGCCGAGATCGCCAGAATCCGACGCCGCACGCGCCCTCACGCGCCGCTGGAAGCTCCCAGAATGCAAGTTTCATTTTGATCTGTTTGCATCCGTTTGATCCGATTTTGATCTGATCTTGTTCGTGCAACGCAAGACGTGATTTGCGGTCAATCAATTGCGGTCAACCAGATCTACATAAATTTTAAGCCGTAAGTTCTCTACGTCAAACCTTTAGATCCGCTGCGAATAGGTTTATGTTTGCTATTTAATTTGTGACTTGTACATAACGAGATCCTCACAGATCCAACAAGTGGTATCAGAGAACTTGGTTAATTCGTTTTGTACAAAGTTCGAATTCTTATGGCTTTATTTGACAAGATGTGTTCAAACGCAACCATATATTGGATTATATTTGCATAACTCGGTTTTGCAGGATAAATAATTAATCCATTCTTATTGCCGATTATGTGTTTGATGAATGTTGAATGTGATGTATGATTTTAAATTTGTTTTTGAAGCCTCGGGCATGTTGAAGAATTTATGGATGAATGTTTGTAATAGTTATTCGCCTGGGAGTTGACCGGATATATTTAATTATTTGTTTAGAAAACATGTACATCCATTTGTTGGATCTAGGATGGAATTATGTAATTTTGTAAATTATATTTTTCGTGTCGTGATCGTGTGTTGATGACCGGGAGATCACAAGAGATCAACGAGCCTCGAAGAATAATAATAATAAAAAAAAAATCAGATTTCCGACCACCGGCGGGCGGCGGCCGGCGGCCGGGCGGTGGCCAGAGGCGGCGGTCGGCGGTGGCTTGCAGGAAGGTGGAGAGGTTTTGCCTTGATGTCCAAGCAGTACAAGGTCAACCAAGATTCTACTGCTTAAAGGAGTTCCAGTTGAACAGGGAATAACTGTCACAGTTTCCTTGTTTAAGGAGACTCAATATTTAATGGCCATAATAGTGGATTTATTTATTTAATTAATTAAATTTATTATGGCATTAAATTATTATTTATGCATGTTAATTAGTTATGTTCTTGCATGGGATTAATTTAGTATTGCAAGATTAATTATGCATGTTAATTAATTATGTAATGCATAGGATTAATTTAGAATTGTGTCAATAAATTATGCATGTTAATTAATTATTGCATTGGCATGGATTAATTTAGAATTGCATAAATTATTGAACATGTTAATTAATTATTGCATGGACATAGATTAATTTAGAATTGCATGAATTAATTGCATGTTTATTAATTATTGCATTAACATAGATTAATTTGGAATTGTATAAATAGTTCAAAATCCTCATTAAAATAATACTAAGTTTGAGAAGGGATTTTAAATTAAAGTTAATTGTAAAATTCCTAAGGCCTCCATTTCTAATTTTTCGGTAAATCAATTAATTGCGGTTATGGGCTCTCCCTCGGGTGACATTGCTAAAATAATTGTAAGAAATTACCAGGACAAATTTCTAAAAGTAGACGGGTAGAGGAAATCTTATGAGAGCGTACGGACTTCCCCTCGGATGACGTATAATCAAATTTGACGACCTTAGGACCGAGAAATGGGATTCACTTAGAATGCGATTAAATTTATTAACCCCCCTCGGGATCCCTGAATTCTATTGCATGGCTAAATGGAGACCGACTATTAATTTCGTTCGTCATGAATTTGGTTTTGACTTATGGAAATTAATGGGCCTTAGAAAAGCCCTTCTCTTACAAAATACGAGTTTGTAGGGCGACCCTCGTAGCATGCATTCTCACAAGGTGTACTAGATGTCGGTGGATTTAAGTTAATGTTGTTTTGAGGATATCAATATTAACAGTTAAATTCAAAAGTGTTTAATCTGTAAAATTTATGTGCATGATTCTCAGGATATTCATCATGTCGTTCAATCCGTTGTCAGACATTCTAAAAGAAAATAAGTTTACTGGTCCTAATTACATTGATTGGAAGAGGAACTTAGACATAGTGTTGACTGCTGAGGGTTATAAGTTTGCTATCACTGATGCTTGCCCAGCGGTGCCGGCGGCTGATGCTCCTGAGCAGGAGAAAGAGGAGTATGCTCGGTGGAAGAAGGATGATGAGATGGCGAAGTGTTACATTCTGGCTTCTATGTCGAATGTTCTTCAACATCAGCATCAGTCTAAGGACACTGCAGCAGATATACTTCTCAATCTCAGGGATCTGTTCGGACATCAGTCTAGGGCTGCTAGGCAAGAGGCTTTGAGTGCTCTGATGAGTATGCGCATGGCCGAGGGCACACCCGTAAGGGAGCACGCCCTCAGGGTTATGGCGTAACTCAATGAGCTTGAGGTTATGAGAGGTTATATTGACGGGGAAACCTAGGTTGATATTACGCTCCAATCTCTGCCGAAGAGTTTTGATCAGTTCCGGTTGAACTACAACATGCACAAGATGCATATGGCTCTTCCAGAACTACTTGCAGATCTACAGTCGGCGGAGGCCTTATTCACCCAGGCACCTCAGGTGCTAGTCGCCGAGCAGGCTGGACCTTCCAGGCCTCACAATGGTAGGAAGAGGAAGAAGTCTGCAGGAAAGGCGAAGGCACATGATGCTCCGGTTTACCAACGACCGACCCCTCAGGCTGTGGCAAAGAAACCGAAAGGAAGACGCCACAAGTGCAACAAGCCAGGACACTGGAAGGTCGATTGCCCTCTCTCAAGAAAGGTAACTCTCTCGTTAATGTCGTACAAACATGTTTAGCGGTTGTATCTACCAGAATCTGGTGTGTAGATACTGGAGCCACTGATCATGTCTGCAATTCTTTGTAGGGGTTCCAGGAAACCAAGCGACTTAGGGAGGGAGAGATCACCGTCTACATGGGCAATGCTACGAAAGTGGCGGCTGTTGCAGTGGGAGACGTTACTTTATCGTTTGATAGTAGTAGTTTGGTTTTGAGAAATTGTCTTTATGTTTCTAGCTTTAGAAAGAACCTTGTTTCAGTTTCTAAACTCGTTATGGATGGTTTTTCAGTTTCGTTTGATGACATGGTTATTATTCGTTTTGAAAATCGTTTCATATGTTGTGGTTCATTAGTTGGCAATTTATATGTTCTCAAACCGAACTCTCCCACAGTGCAACATAATGAATTGAATAATGTCATAACTACATCTAATAAGAGGAAGGAGTCTTCGCAGATGAATCAAGCATATCTGTGGCACCTTAGACTTGGGCACATCAACCTTAGGAGGATTCAAAAGTTAGTGGCCAGTGGACATCTCAGTCCATTGGAAGAGCACTATCCAAATTGCGAATCCTGCCTGGAAGTAAGATGGCCAAGAGGCCGTTTACGACAAAGGGGTATAGGAGCCAAGAAGTGCTAGGATTGATCATTCTGATTTGTGTGGTCCTATGTCGATCCAGGCTAGAGGAGGTTTCGAGTACTATGTGTCTTTAATTGATGATTACTCGAGATTTGGGTACATTTATCTATTGCACTGCAATTCTGAATGCTTTGAGAAATTCAAGAAGTACCAAACAGTTGTGAGAAGCTTCATGGTAAATGTATCAAGTCACTTCGTTCTGATCGAGGTGGCGAATACCTCTTTGGAGAGTTCAGGACATACTTATCGGAAGCTGGGATTGAATCTCAACTGACTGCACCCGGCACGCCCAAGCAAAATGGGGTTGCAGAGCGAAGAAATAGGACTCTTATGGAGATGGTTAGGTCTATGATGAGTTATTCGAGGTTACCAGATTCGTTCTGGGGTTTGGCATTGGAAACGACATCATATATTTTGAACATGGTTCCATCGAAGTCAGTTGACACTACCCCTTATGAGATGTGGAAAGGGCGCAAGCCCAGTTTCTCACAGTTTCGAGTTTGGGGTAGTCCTGCACACGTGTTAGTGTAGGAACCTGGCAAGTTGGAGAAACGTTCGGAAGCATGAGTTTTCGTAGGTTATCCCAATGGAACGAAAGGTGGATTATTTTTTAGTCCTAAGGATCAGAAGGTGATGGTTTCGACGGACGCTAGATTCTTCGAAGAAGACTATATTATGAATCATAAGCCCGCGAGTAGACTAGTCTTAGAGGAGTTAAGGGGTGAAATCGATGGTTCCTCACCGAGTGCGCAAGTAGATACATCACATAATACTGCAACACGGCACACTGAGACTGTACCAGTGCACACAGTGCCTCGTCGCAGTGGGAGAGTTTCTCATTTACCTGACCGATGGATAGGTCTTGGAGAGTCATCGGACTCAGTTCCAGAAGGCCTAGAATCGGACCCAAGAACTTACGATGAGGCACTCCAAGATAAAGATGCAGATTCATGGAATGTTGCAATGAAAGCTGAAATGGGGTCAATGGACTCCAATTAGGTCTGGGATCTTGTAGAACCATCCGATGGGGTACGACCCATTGGATGTAAGTGGATCTATAAGAGAAAGAGAGGATCGGATGGGAAGGTACAAACCTTTAAAGCTAGGCTTGTTGCGAAAGGTTATACCCAGATCGAGGGTATTGATTATGATGAGACCTTTTCGCCAGTAGCTATGCTTAAGTCCATTCGGATTCTCTTGGCTGTAGCCGCTCATATGGACTATGAGGTCTGGCAGATGGATGTCAAGACAACTTTCCTTAATGGGAACCTGCAGGAAGACATCTAGATGCATCAACCAGAGGGATTCTTTGCTGAAGGTCTGAGCATCTAGTGTGTAAGCTTAATCAGTCTATTTATGGACTGAACCAAGCTTCGAGATCTTGGAACATCCATTTTGATGAGGTGATCCAGTCGTACGGGTTCACTCAATGTCCGGATGAGCACTGTGTTTACAAGGAAATCAGTGGGAGCATGGTGGTGTTTCTTGTGCTTTACGTAGATGACATACTGCTTATTGGAAACAGTAAGAAGGAGTTTTCAGACGTAAAGGTGTGGTTGTCTAAGCAGATTGATATGAAGGACTTAGGTGAAGCATGACACATTCTTGGTATTAGGCTCATTAGAGACCGTAAGAAGAGAATGTTGTACTTATCCCAGTCTTCATACATAGATACTGTCTTGGCCAGATTCAGCATGCAGGATTCCAAGAAAGGTATGTTACCCTTCAGACATGGAATACCTCTATCTAAGGAGATGCCTCCTAGGACGTCTAAGGAGATAGAGGAGATGAAGACAGTTCCTTATGCTTCGGTAGTAGGAAGTCTCATGTATGCAATGCTGTGCACTGGGCAAGATATTAGCTACGCCGTTGGCATGGTAGCTAGATATCAAAGTAATCCGGGACGGGAACATTGGTCTGCGGTGAAGCATATACTCAAGTACCTGAGAAGGACTAAGGAGTACATGTTAGCTTACCGTGCAGACAGCTTGTTACCTCTGGGTTACAGTGATTCCGATTTCCAGTCAGATAGGGATGAAAGTAAGTCAACCTCAGGTTATGTGTTTACCTTGGGAAGTGGAGCCATTTCATGGAGGAGTGCTAAGCAGAAATGCGTGGCAGACCTCACCATGGAAGCCGAGTACATAGCAGCCTCAGAGGCAGCGAAAGAGGCAGTTTGGCTCAAGAACTTCTTAGTGGACTTAGAGGTTATACCGAGTTTGCCACGTGGTATCACCGTGTACTGTGATAACAGTGGAGCAGTAGCGAACTCAAAAGAACCTCGAGCCCACAGGGCAAGCAAACACATAGAGCGCAAATACCATCTGATTCGGGATATCGTTGGTAGAGGAGACGTTGATGTTGCCAAGATTGCATCAGAGGATGCATGGCGATAGGATCGACATAGGTCTTCTAGAATAACGGATTGATAGAACTATATTGTAAAAGCGAAAGCTTTAAGTATAAGTTGGAGATTGTTAGTGTTATATACTGAAAGCTTGGCTTTGCATGTTATTACACATTTACCCTTTATGAATGAGAATCATGTTAGATTAAACAAGTTCTATGTTCTGTTGTTCTGGACTTAGATAGGGTGGGTCGTCATCGGGCGAACCGAAGATCACTCTATTAGTCACTTGCGAACAAGAATAGTTGTTCACAACCTAGATGGACATGAACACCCCATCCGAACGGTTGTAGTGTCAACTGTACAGTTTGTCTTGACTGATTAGCTGCACTAGTACATTTATGTATTGAACAGATCTCAGAGAGGAGAAGTTCATTTTATACTGATCGTCGTAAATGAACTAGGCCTCGGTTAATTACTGTGTTCTCTTAACCCGTAAGATATTAAACAAGCAGATATATAATATATATTACTTTGATTCACATGGGTGAGGTTCAGTTTGCTGGATTAATATTCCTACTATTTTGGGTAATATTATTATATATAGAATGTGTTGTTAGGATATTTACGGTCACCATGTGCGTTAGTTTGATGATGTCCCCAGAGTGAGTTCATGAAGGATTGTTATGCTAAACCCTGCAGGTGGATTAAGTTCCGACATAATAAGAATGTGATGAACACGCGCTTGCTTCGGTGAAATAATAATAAATTAATTAATTCTTGATTGTCAGTAATGGAATTAATTAATGGACATTATATCTTAAACGTGGGGAGGTAAATCGAGTAATTATTATTGGAGTCTCAATTGTAATTTGGGCTAGGAAGAGGGAGTACAATAATATGATGTTGGTGGCCCATTAATATTATTTAATTAATTAGAGGAGTGGGCTTGAACCGCAGTTAGTCTAATTAATTAAGAAGCCCTTTTCCTAATCTCCTAAGGGTCCCTACTGTAGCTCTATATATACATCATTAAGATCATAAGAAGAGAACAGAATTGCTAGAACTAGTTCCTCTCTCTCTCTCTAGATCTCATTCGAGCTTTATCTTCTTCTTGTTGCTCCACTGGTACAAGTTGAAGAAGGGTGCATTGAGTAATACAGTAGAAGATCTGTAGGTAAACCGAGATGAAATATATTTTGACCTACAGAACTAACCGAAATTCCGATTGAGACATACAGCATACCCAGACAACCGTCTCGACGAGAGCTTTCCATCGCCACAGAGATCGCCAGAATCCGACGTTGCACGCACCCTCATGCGCTTCCGAAAGCTCCCAGGCTGCAAGTTTCGTTTTGATCTGTTTGCATCCGTTTGATCCGATTTTGATCTAATCTTGTTCGTGCAACCCAAGACGTGATTTGTGGTCAATCAATTGCGGTCAACCGCTCGTGGTCAACCAGATCTACATAAATTTTAAGACGTAAGTTCTCTACGTCAAACCTTTAGATCCGCTGCGCATAGGTTTACGTTTGCTATTGAATTCGTGACTTGTACATAACGAGATCCTCACAGATCCCAACAGAGCGCGGACCCAACTGACGATGCTGTCGAACGCCCTCATGACGCGTAGTGTTGTTTCCTGCTTTCTTTTGATGTTGCCATTTCAGAACCATTATGTTGCTTTTCATGACTTTTGACTTTGTATGGAACTCTTATTAGCGCCCTCGTACTTTTGTTGTTTTGATGACGCTTGATGTATTCACTATTTCCTCTTTGATGTTATGCATTGTTGCTTTCTTTTATTATGACCGTTTTTGTCGATGTGTGTACGGTTGTATTATCATCCCTTCGGGTCATCATCCCCTCGAGTTATCTTAGGGTCGAACGGATCGACCCCTCAACAATAGGGTCGAGCCATCCGACCTTCGCGGATGCTTGACCCTCATGGTGCTTTAGGGTCGAGTAGATCGACCCTTCCGATTTCAGAGTCGACATCATTCGACCTTTGTGGCCTCTTTGTCCTGGTCGACCTGACTTTGAGGCTTCTGATCAACCCGTATAGCCTTGAAAAATTGTTGCCCTGGACGATTTAGCCCTAAGGCTCTTGATCGACCCGAATGGCCTTAGAAAATTATTGCCCCGAATGGTCTAGCTTTAAGGCTTCTGATCGACTTGCGTGACCTTGTAAAATTATTGTCCCAGGTGATCTAGCCCTAAGGCTTCTGATCGACCCGCGTAGCCTTGTAAAATTATTGCCCCAAGTGATCTATCCCTAAGGCTTCTGATCGACCCGCGTGGCCTTGTAAAATTATTGCCCCGGGTGATCTAGCCCTAAGGCTTCTGATCGACCCGCGTGGCCTTGTAAAATTATTGCCCCAGATGATCTAGCCCTAAGGCTTCTGATCGATCCGCGTGGCCTTGTAAAATTATGCAACTATAGTGGTCATTATTGTTTCATACAAAACACGACATTTCATTAAGCACATCTTCGCAAATTGTCGTACATCAAAATGCCATAGGGCTACAAGATATTCACCGAAATAAGTACTTTGGTGCTAACAAAAGGTATGTACATCGGTCGCTGCTCAGCCTACTTAAACAAAGTACTTACTTGAGGTGAATAACGTTCCATGCTCTGGGCAGCACCTTGCCATACTTGTCCTCGAGCACGTATGCTCCCCCTTTCAGAACTTTAAGAACTTTAAATGGCCCTTCCCACACTGGTTCCATCTTCCCAACTTTCTTCAAGGCGTCAGCCCTTCGTCACACCAAGTCCCTGACCTGAAATCCCTTTGGTCGCACTTTCTTGTCATAGGCCATCTTCATTCGCTGAAAGAGATGCATATATATATTTAGAAAAAAAAAAGGAAATAAATTATTTTTGCTGTTAATTATAATTTATATGGTGGCCCCATATATCGCTGCCGCATTTTCGTGAAAATTTCAGATCTGTAATGGGCTGATATATTTTTGTATTTTTTGTGAAAGTATTTTCTGTATTTTAAAGTGAAAGAGCTGAAATTGATAAAGAAGAAAGAGAAGGGACAAAACGTGTAGAGAGAAAAGAGAGGAGAGAGAAAGTAGCTGCAGAAAATGATATATTATTACTTCCTTGTTCAGCACTATAAATAGAGTTAGTTAATTGGGCCAACTCCCCAAACACTAACATAACCCATAACAGTATTAAGCTTACAATTAAAATAAAATTCTAAAATAAAGCCCAAAGCTAACATTCGTCCAACCCGATTAAAATAGCCAAGACAGAACAAATCCAATTCCCCAAATTTCAGACATAAGCTCAAATCACTAACCCTAAAGACTCACCCTTTTTCTCTCTCGCCGGAACCTCTGAAAATCTCCTGCCGTCTTACTCGCCGTTCATGACAAGATCCTTCATCCTTGGAGAATCAATCCTTTTCTTTTCCTTCAAGCAAAAATTGGAATATCATCCAATTTTGAGAACAAGAAGGAACAAGATTTTTTTCCATTTTTCTTCAAGGTAATTTTTTCTCTTTAATTTGACCATATTTTACTTTTTTGATGGGCATGATTAGTTTTCTTTATTTAGAATTTTCTAGGAATATGATATATTTTTTAGTTGATTTTAGTTTAGCAAATTTAATAAATTTTATTAAATAAACATAAAATTTGGACAGGTTTATTAATGGAGAGATTTTTGAAAAGAAAATTGCCAACACCAAACAATAATAGTGGGATTGGAAATAGCTCAAGTGTTGGTAATTGTCCTGCTTCAAAGCCTAAAGAAGTTGATTTAAATGATCTTCATTGGGACCCGGAAGATAGAAGACAAATTACGGGATATCATCCTAACCAGAGAGATGAAATAAGGAGAAAATATCTTAGTAGAGGACCTTGTCAAACCCGTGGTCATGATTTTCCAAAAAAAAAATGATGGGTAAAAAATTGAGGCGGTTTAATGTTGTCTGGTTTGATCAGTATAACTGGTTAGAGTACAACGTGAAGAAGGATAAATATTTTTGTTTGTGTTGCTATTTGTTTCGAGATAACTTTGAAAATAAAGGTGGAAATGATGCATTTGTTACCGAGGGCTTTTCAAGTTGGAATAAAACAGAGAGATTAACTTCTCATGTGGGTGATGTAAATATCTTTCATAACAATGCCGTAAATAAATGTGCTGATTTGTTGAAACAAAGTCAGTCTATTGCAGTTGCTTTCCATAAGCAAAGTGAAGTTATGAAAAATGAATATCGTATCCGTTTAAATACCTCCATTAGTGTTGCTAAATTTTTGTTGAGGTTAGGATTACCCTTCCGTGGCCATGATGAGTCAGATCAATCTGATAACCAAGGGGTATTCTTAGAAATGATAAAGTATACTGTAGAAAATAATGAGACTGTAGGGAATGTTGTCTTGAAAAATGCTCCAGGAAATAATCAAATGGTGTCTCCGAGTATTCAAAAAGACATTGTTCATTGTTTTGCTCAAGAAATCATCCGTTCTATTCTAGGTGAAATTGGTGATGATGTGTTTGGTTTGTTGGTTGATGAATCTCGTGATGCTTCTGATAAGAGCAAATGTCAGTGGTTTTGCGTTTTGTTGATATGCATGGAGTTGTGAAAGAAAGATTTGTTGGTGTTATTCATGTGAAAGAGACAACTTCTTTGTCTCTAAAATTTGCAATTGATTCTTTATTTGCTCAATATGGATTAAGCATGAAAAAGGCTAGAGGGCAAGGCTATGCGGAGCAAGCAATATGAAGGGTGAGTTTAATGGCTTGAGATCTTTGATTTTAAAAGAAAATAGCTCTGCATATTATGTTCATTGTTTTGCTCATCAACTTCAATTGGTTGTTGTGGGACTTGCAAAAAAACATCATGATGTTAAGAACTTTTTTGATATGGTAGCTACTTTGTTGAATGTGGTTGGAGCTTCTTGTAAAAGAAAGGATATGATTCGAGAAGCCCAACAAAACAAAGTGAAAGAAGCCATTGGTAGTGGTGCAATGCAACAGGAAAAGGGCTGCATCAAGAGATTTCTTTGCACAGAGCAAAAGAAAAGGTCACCAAGTTACATCTTATATTGATCCGAGGCGGCCCAGAGCAACAGAAAAGGTCACCAAGTTACATCATTACTTGGTGAATTGTTTTTACACTGTTCTTGATATGCAACTTCAAGAATTTAATGGTCTCTTTAATGAAGTCAACTCTGATTTAGTTATTTGTACGGCTTCGTTAAATCCTGCTAACTCGTTCCATGAGTTTGACCCCTCAAAGTTGATGAGATAGACTGAGATTTATCCGAAAGACTTTAGCTCCATGGATCGCATAGCTCTTGAAGATCAACTTGGAGTGTACATTAATAATGTTCGAAATGATGGAAGATTTTCCAACCTAAAGGATATCGGTGATCTCGCTCGAGTTATGGTGGAAACAAGATACATCTTTCGCATCCATTGGTGTATAAACTTTTGAAGTTAACTCTTACTTTGCCCATTGCCACTGCAACTGTCGAGAGAAGTTTTTCGGCGATGAAGTATGTGAAGAATTATTTGCGAAACCGAATGAGTGATCTTTTTCTAAATGATCTCTTGATTTGTTATGCAGAAAATGATTTGCTAGAAAATGTTATAAATGAAGTAGTGATCGATCGTTTTCAGAAAATGAAAACTCGTAAGGAACAATTGTAAGATATGACTTATGCGTACTGTGAAGGCATTTTGTTTTAGAATTATTTTTTTTTGTTAATTATATGGTGCCCCCATTATGTAATCATCCTGGATCCGCCATTGTGTACAGAGCGACTCTTAAGGCGGCTGTGTCGCGTAGCTCATCAATCGTTTCCAAGGCCTCCCTTTGTAGCTCGTTGTTGGTACTCTCGTCGTACGTGTCGACCCTTCGCGAGCCTGCTCCATCTTCGACCGGTATCACGGCGTCCATTCCATAGACCAAGCTAAATGGTGTTTCCCTGGACGTGCTTTGAGGGGTTGTCCTGTATGACCACAACACCAAGTCCAACTCATCTACCCATGCGCCCGATGCCCTTTCAAGCCTCTTGTTAAGTCCTTGCACAATGATTCTGGTAGCAACCTCGACCTGCCCATTAGCTTGCGGGTGCGCCACTGCAACAAACTTCTGCTTCACTTTCATCTCCTCGCACCACGATCTGATTTTTGACCCATTGAACTGCGTGCCGTTATCCGATATCAACGTCCTCGGAATACCATATCGACAACAAATATTTGAGAATAAGAAGTCGATCACTCTCTTCTCGGTTATGGTAGCTAACTCTTCTGCTTCGACCCACTTGGTGAAATAGTCTATCGCGACCAGCAGCCACTTGCGTTGCCCCGTTCCTTGTGGTAGAGGCCCTACAATGTCAATTCCCCATTGTGCGAAGGGAATAGGGGTCGACATCGGTATCATCTCCTCTGCAGGCCTATGCGTGGCCACATCGTACCTCTAGCAGGGCCGACAGGCTATCACCATCTTTAGTGCATCGGCGCGCATGGTAGGCCAGAAATACCCTACCCGCAATGCTTTCCCCACGAGCGCTCGCGTTTTTATGTGGCTGCCGCAACACCCCTCATGTATCTCCCGTAGCACATACCCTCCCTCTTCGATCGAGACACATTTGCGGTGAGGCCCTTCGTGTGCCTTCTTGTAGAGATTATCCCCTTCTAAGAAAAACTTTGAGGCCCTGCGCACCAACTTTTCCGCGGAATTTCTATCTTCCGGCCGCTCTCCTCGCGCCAACCAATTCCTGATTTCTGCTCTCCAATCGACTCTCTCCTCTACTGCCAGGACTTGGTCTATTGAGCTCTGCTCCATCTGCAGTAGGGTTATCGATCTAGAGCTGCACTCCGCCAATGAGTTGGCCATCTTGGCGAGCAAGTCCGCTCGGGTGTTCTCGCTCCACGGTACTTGGATGATTTCCCACTTGGTAAAGCCTTTGAGCAGCTCGTGCACCTTGTCTACATACTTTCTCATCCGGTCCTCCTTTATCTCGAATTCTCCTTTGATTTACCCCACTACGAGTTGTGAGTCCGAGTGCAATTGAACCTGTTGACCTCCTGTGGCTAAAGTGAATTGGATGCCCTTCATCATCGCTTCATATTCGGCCTCGTTGTTCGAGGCGTGGAAGTTCAATTTTACCGCATACTCTAGTCGGTCTCCCTCCTGCGTGGTTATAACTACTCCGACTCCTGCTCCTCCCATTGCGGAGCTGCCGTTCACGTGCGTTTTTCACATCCCCAGTTCTCCATCAGTGGTTAGCTCTCGAATGAAATCTGCTAAGGCCTGCGCTTTTAGGGCCCTTCGAGGCTCAAGTACTAAATTATATTCGCCGAGCTCCACTGCCCACTTGGTGAGTCGACCAGACACTTAGGTCGACCCAGTGTATCTCCCAATGGCATGTTAGTGGTTCAAGAAATACGGCCTTAGCTTTCGGATTGTGATGATCAGTGCCAGAGCGACCTTCTCTATGTCTGAGTATCGCACCTCCGCGCCTTGCAATAATCGGTTGGTGTAGTATATGTGCCTTTGGTGTCGATCTTCTTCCTTTAATAGGACTGAACTGACCGCCACTTGCCCCACGGATAGAGACAACACCAGTTCATCTCCCGGCTCCGGCTTCGACAAGAGGGGCAATTATGCTAAGAACTCTTTGAGACGCTCAAAGGCCTCTTGTGCGGCCATTGTCCACTCGAACTTCGCTCCCTTGTTCAGGGGCTTGAAGAATGGGAAACCTTTCTCGGCTGCTTGGTGTTGTAATAGTTACCGGAGAACAATCAAAAGATTTGAACACCGGGTCGTATCGCAAAGAAGGTTAGCCGGATTAATTTGCGCGAATATCCAATCACACAAGAGAAAATAGTCCTAACACTCTAATCAGATTGATTTAGTTCAATTTATCGACTACGAATTATAAAGCTAATCCTAACTTTACAAATCTCCCAACTCCGAACACGAATTCAAATAGTAATAAAGGAGGCTAGGGTATCGGGGATAATCGTTTCCGGTTCTCAAAACATTTAACGGGCAATCAATTACTCGGCCAAAGGACTCGAAAAACTAACTCATCTAGAGATTCATTCTCAATATCTCACGAAACAAGAGAATAAACATAAACGAACAATTATCGAGCCAATCAACACATAGACAATACGTCAACGAACAAGCCTATTCTAAACGAGCCTAGATCGATCGATTTCTCCCCTTTCGGTTTTAAAATCGATTAATTAGATTGAGATGGTGATCAAGCATCTAAAACCCTAGGTTAAGCACAACTCGAAAAGATTGAGCAATTATCAAGCATGTAAACGAGATCGAACCGGAACAACAATCCTCTAACCCTAGCTAGAGAATTCAGCTACTCATAGTGATCTCAACACAAACATTCATATCAAACAAAGCCATGACATTCATGAATGAAATGAAAATAGAAGCTTACGATTAATACAAAGGTTCAACGTCAAAATCCGAGTGCAAAACGAATCCGAAAATAACAATCTTGGAGTTTTTCACTCTCCAAGATTAATTTCTACCAAAAACTAAGAGAAAAAGTGTTCTGGAGTTCAAAGTACGAGAGAATATCCAAAACCTAGGAAGAACATCATGAAAATCAGATCTGAAATCCATGCTTAAATTTCTGCACGTCGCGACCTCCGCCGCTGCGGAGAATCCCGCGGCCCGCGGCGAAGAAAGTCCGCGGCCATGACCATACCCGAGGCCGCGACATCCACAGGACAGAAAAGGGACTTTCGGGAACCTCGCGGCCGCGACCTCTCCTCCGCGGCCGCGATGAAGGATTTCCTGCACAGCAAAATGTTCTCGGGTTCGTGTTCTCGCATCCGGACTCGGAATTTAATCCCGTCTTTTCCAATTCGACCCCAACTCATCCATCTAGATGGTAATCCTCGCATGGCCATGCACTGCGCTACCTATCCTGCACATCACCACCAAAAAGAAATACGGAAAACCGAGAAAAACGAACAAAAAGACCAAAAACAAATAAAACAAAAGAAATGCACGAAACGACTCAAAATGGACCAAGAACCAAAGAAAAATACCTAAGGAGAGGAAAAATAAGCATAAAATAAACAAGAAAAACATGACGAAAGTGGAACGAACAACTCCCCCACACTAAAACCTTTGTTCGTCCAAAGAAAATAAAAGAACACAAAACAAGCAAACGAGAGTGGGCAGTGGTTTCAAACAAGAAAAGTCTCAAATTGATCAACTAAGTTTAAAATAATTCTGATGACCACAAGAACACACCTTGACCATGAACTCAATCACTTGATAACACTAACTCTCGAGTACAAAGATATGATATAAATGCCTCACTCAATTTCTCCCAAAAATAAACGACAAGAGCACTCAAATTGGTCGTCAGTCAAATCAATCATATGCTTGCCTATCGTCTAACCTCTACTCTAAATCAACCAAATTAATGAGACAGTGAATCAAGAGGACTTCTAGGGACGTAATGTAGGCTTAATGGATCGGGTAAGATAAATATAGGTCAATTGGCTAAAATATAAAACATCACAACTCAAACACTCGACCATATCAACAACTCCTCCGGCCTCAACCTGTTTCTCCAACCTTCACCAAAGCCAACATGCTTCCACATTATTATAACTCTTTTTTTTTGTTTTTTTTTTCTTTTTTTTTAGAACCTTACGGACATTTTATCTAGGTTCAGCCATCGGGTTTTCTGCCCGAGTCTCCTAGATCGGTTTCTCGTACTCGTTACTCGAGACCGCTGACTTAGCGGTTGAAGCACTTAGAGTATAATCCGTTCAGTTGTTTTTTTTTTGTATGCGATACCACAATTCACAATTGCGACAATCATCACCACCGATTTTCCAAACATCATCAACACGGGGTCAACAACGAAAATAAGAATTACGGCTCAAAGGGGTGACTAGCGAAAATTATTCTCGAATGAAGAGAAAGGATACACAAATAACAAGGAATGCCTCAATCATGATCACCTATCACAAATTCAATCGACTTATTTCAAAGCAGACTCAAAGCAAGTTCTGATTTATCAACGTTCAGACCAATATCTGACAAGAAATGAATATGGCTCAAATCTCACCGGGTATATATATGAGTGATAATCAAAGCAACCAAGCCACACATCAAAATATGCCACTCAAGATCATCATCACATCTTCCCAACGTCATCAAACAACCATAAACCAATCTCGAAATTTACCAATGTCCATCTCAAAAGAACAAATAAACCTAAACTAGACTGGTCCATGAAATAGAAAAGAAAATAAAAGCAAACTAAAAAGAAAACCTAGACCTGATCCACCACATAGTCACATAAGCATGTAAAACTCCCCCGCACTTAAAATCAGAAAATGTCCCCATTGTCGAGTCGCGGTGAAGGAGAGTTCGACCATATAATAAACCAACGCAAAAACAAAGAAGCTATACACAAATAAAAGAGAAAGAGAAAAAGAGAACATACAAAGCACAGTGACAAATCACCGTGCAGCCGGAGGTGATGGTGGCGGGTAAGGCTGACTGGGTCCCGAACTCCAACGGGTGTCCCACTGAGTGAATCTCTGATCCCAACTGTCCATCCGAGCATCTTGCTGGTCTTGTCGCTCGCGAATGGACCGGAGACCGCCAGCGAAGATATCGAAGTGCGTGCCCATTTGAGTCCAGTGGGTTTGTTGCTGGGTCTCCCAATGGTCCCACTGAGTCTTCTGCTGGGTCTCCCAGCTGGTCCACTGTGTGTTCTGTCGGCTCTCGAGATCGGCCCATCTGCCGTCCTGGGCATCAAAGCGATCGTGGATAGAGCGAATGTCGGCTGTATACGGAGTCTGAAATGTGGTCCACCATTCTGGTGGTTGCTGTGGAGGGATCTCAGGCAGTGGGTTCAGGGTTGGTGTCCACGCGGGTGGAGGCGGAAGGAAATGGTCAGCGTCGACATTCATCTGCTCATGCTCGTCTCCCGCCGTCGGTTGCCGAGACGACCCTGCCTGATCGGAGTTAGGCTGATCCTGCTGGAGCTTTTTAAAATAGGTGTTGTAGGCATTGCGCTTCGTATACTCCTGAGCTGTTGTCCGGTTCTTAATATAGTTAGCCTGCTTGAGCTCATTAAAATTGATACATTGCATCTCAGACCTGTCTTGAAGCCCAATCTGTCCATGTAAATTGTAGGCTTCTGGATTGATTTCGAAGTGGCGGGCGAGTGCGGTAACAAAATGCCCAAGTGTCGGTATTCCATGCCGAGTGAGGGCAATCTCCTGTAAGATGTTCTGTAGGAAAGTCATAGAACACACTCGCACTCCTGCCCGCATCGCCCATAGGAGAAAAAGCTCGACCTCACTGACTTTATTCGCCTCTTTTTTCCTGGAAATATTATAGCAGATGAACTGATGCATAACGGTAGTGGCTAGGTCCTGGATAAGTCCGTTGGACATGCCGGCGGAATCCCAAGTCGTATGCGGGGAAAGCTCGGCCCAACTCTTCTTGGCGTTGAAATTGATGGCCTTGCTTCTCGTACCGGCTATGGTGAACCCGAAAAATTTCTTCATCACTGCATTATCCACCGTAAAATTCTTCCCCTTAAGCCGACAAGTGAAGTATTCGTTCCCATTGGCGAGAACGAATGAGCTGAAGAACTCAAGCATAAGGATTAGATGTGACATCTCCTCAATCTTGGCATACTCGGTTAAGTTTAAGACATTGAGGTACTTCATCACGTCCTCCAGAATGCCCAAGTCGTTCAAGAGGTCCCAATCTACCGCCTTCGGTCTCACTACCTCTTTTTGCGAGAGACGGGCATAAAATTCGCCCTCTTTCGTAGAATAAATTGGGAACGGAGCACCGTATTGGTCCGAAAGGTCATCTCGGTCACCTTCCGGAGGGGCATCTCGAGAGGAGGATTCGCCCGCTTTGCGCTTCTTAGCCGGTTCTTGAGTGGTTTTCTTCTTGGTGGGACGAACCGGAGTCTTGCACATTTGAACGGTCTATCGGGCAATATGTCGAACACGTGGCGTGCGGTACTTTGAACTAAAGAGCTTGTGAACAATTCGAGATTGTAAATCCCGCAGCAGCCTCCTCACACCTCAACAAACAACGCACTTCAAGTAGAGTAAGGTATCGTACCTTTGTGCGACAGGTCGGGTCAGAAACGGACAAACCACGATCTAGGTATGAAGAACAAGTGTTGGACGGAATTTGTACCGCTGGGGCTCGTGGTCGGAGGTCACCGGATGACTGAGGAGGGGACGGCCGGAGAGACTTGCCAGAGCTAGGGTTTGCTCGTTCACAGTCTCAATGTTTTGTAAAGTGAAGTTATGGCCGAAAGTCCGCATAAAAGGCTTTCAATCGCATCTTCCGCGGCCCGCGATTTTCTGTGGGTCGCGAAATTTTTGTTCGCCGCGGCCGCGACTTCTCCCCGCGGCCACGAGATTTTTTAAGCTGGACTTGAGACCTCTGGACCTAAAAACATCGCCGCGGCCTCGGTGAAGAAATGTTTCGTGGCCGCGACCCTCCTCCGCGGTCGCGAGAAACCTCCGAGGCCGCGAAAAATTTCCTGCAGAAGTTGATATCTGGGACCCAAAATAATACTCGCCGCGGCCGCGCCTAAGAAAAGCTCCGCGGCCCGCGGCGACAATTTTTTTTTTTTTCAATATATATATATATAAATACTAATATATATATATATATATAAAATAAAATAAAACGAAATATACAGCAGTACAAAGGATACTCGTTTATTGCCGGGAGCTCGGCACACTTTCACGATCACGCATAAGCTGGGTCGCCGAGACTCAACATCTCGACATGACACTTCCCGAACTCTCCTTCGAAGTAAGGCTTCACTCGTTGCCCGTTCACCGTAAATAGCTCGCTATTTGCTGGATTCTAGAGTCTGACGGCTCTAAAACTCAGCACGTCATCAATAATATATGGGCCACACCACCGGGATTTGAGTTTTCCAGGAAATAGACGAAGTCGAGAGTTATAGAGAAGGACTTGCATGCCCGGTACCAGCTCCTTTCGAACAATGTGAGCATCATGGAGTCTCTTCACCTTGTCTTTGTAGATTTTGGCATTCTCATATGCCTCATTCCTCCTTTCTTCCAACTCCGAGAGTTGCAACAACCGAGCTTTACCGGCGGCGTCCAGGTCAAAGTTAGTCTTCTTAATCGCCCACAAAGCCTTATGTTCAATTTCCACCGGTAGATGGCAAGCCTTCCCATAGACTAGTCTGAATGGACTCATGCCCAAGACGCCTTTGTATGCTGTTCGTTGAGCCCACAACACATCATCAAGCCGGCTCGACCAATCATTCCTTGATGAGTTGACCGTCTTCTCTAAGATGGTCTTTATCTGCTTATTGCTTGTCTCCGCCTGGCCCGAGGTTTGTGGGTGATAGGGAGTAGCCACTTTATGTGATATACAGTACTTCTTCATCAGCTTCTCGAAAAGCTTGTTGCAAAAGTGCTTCCCTCCATCACTCACAATTGCTCTTAGGAACCCAAACCTACTCAATATATACCCTTGCACAAACTTGATCACGATATTAGCATCACATGTCTTTGTGGGGATAGCCTCAACCCACTTAGACACGTAATCTACGGCAAGTAAAATGTACTCGTAGCCATTAGACTTAGGAAATGGTCCCATAAAATCAATGCCCCAGACATCAAAAATTTTGACTTGAAGGTTATTAGTCAAGGGCATCTCATTTCTGCGACCTATATTCCCAGTTCGTTGGCATCGATCACAAGAGTGACAAAAAGTATGAGCATCTTTGAAAAGTGATGGCCAAAACAAACCTGATTGTAGTACCTTAAAGGCGTCTTCTGGCCGCCATAGTGGCTTCCACAATGGAACTCATGGCAAAATGTGAGGACATCAGTTTGCTCCTCTTCTGGAATACATCTCCTAAGCACGTCGTCCTTCCCCATCTTGAAAAGGAATGGCTCGTCCCAGAAGTAATCCCTGCACACAGAAAGAAAATGCTTTCTCTCTTGGGAAGAGAGATCAGGCCGCAGTTTACCACAACACAAGTAATTCACAATGTCAGCATACCAAACACTTTTCGACACTTCATGCGCATGCTCATAAGGAAAATTGTCATTAATAGAATGATGCACAATCAATGAAGATGATGAGTCAGATGGTACTATGCGTGACAAATGATCAGCTACTACATTCTCAGAACCTTTCCTATCTTTAATATCAACATCAAACTCTTGCAACAACAAGATCCACCGGATGAGCCGTGGCTTAGAATGAGCTTTGCCCAAAAGGTACTTCAAAGCCGCATGGTCCGAATGAATAGTCACCTTAGAACCCAAAATATAGGATCTAAATTTTTCTAGAGAAAAGACCACGGCTAGAAGTTCTTTCTCGGTGGTAGTATAATTATGTTGGGCCCCATTAAGAGTCAAGCTAGCATAATAAATCACTCGAAGCAACTTATCAACTCGTTGACCCAAAACGGCGCCCACTGCAAGATTAGATGCATCACACATGATTTCAAAAGGAATCAACCAATCAGGGGCAATAACGATAGGGCCACTCACAAGCTTTCTCTTTAATTCATTAAAAGCATTCAAACAAGCATCATAAGAAACATATGGCACATCTTGAGCAAGCAAATGACACAACGGCTGACTAATCTTAGGAAAAACTTTAATAAACCGCCTATAACATTCAATCCGCCACTGGAGGGCTAACCCATGAAAGCAAATGACACAACGGCTGACACATCTCGATCACGGTTATGCCTCTCTTCTTCGGCACCACATGAATAGGGCTAACCCACTCACTACTTGCCACTGGATAGATCAATCCCTCAGAGAGAAGTTTCAGCATCTCCTTCTTCACTACCTCCATCATATTCGGGTTTAGCCGTCGCTGGCTATCTCGAAACGGCTTGGCTCCCTCCTCCAAGATAATCCGATGCATGCATGTAGATGGACTGACCCCTTTGATGTCTCCCAGGATCCACTCGATTGCTTTCTGATTCTTTCGGAGCATGGCTATCAGCTCTTCTTCTTCTTCACTGTCGAGCTCAACAAAGATTATCACCGGTTTCTGCTGGGCATCATCTAAGAAGACATACTTAAGGTGCTTGGGCAGCTCCTTAAGCTCAAGTATGGCCTCAGTTCGGGAATGACCTTCTCCTACTTCAAAAAGCTCCCCTGTAGGCTCTTCCTCTTCCTCGAAAGCCGACAACGATACTTCCTCGAACTCCTGAAATACCATCTCATCAGTAAAAGGGTCAGCAAGATCAATGAAAGCACATTCCTCTACAAAATTGACTGAGGATGAGGACATCGCCTCTCGGACAGAAATAGACACCGTCTCCCCCAAAACTGTCATATTCAGAGTCCCGTTCTTCACATCGATGAGCGTGTTAGTCGTCGCCATGAAAGGACTCCCGAGAAGGATTGTGTGATCCTTCCCATTCTCGTGCACATCCCCAACGTCTAGAACAACGAAATCCACTGGAATGATAAGCTTACCCACCTTCACGAGCACATCCTCGACTATTGCCTTCGGGTACCTGATGGAATGGTCTGCCAATTGGAGGCACAAGCGAGTCGGCCTCAAATCCCCAAGGCCGAGCCTCTGAAAAATCGAGAAGGGCATGAGATTTATTCCGGCTCCGAGGTCAAGCATCCCCGAAGCTACCTTCCCGTTTCCCAAGGCTATCTGGATAATGAAACCACCGGGGTCACGTTCCTTCTTGGGCAAGTCGTGCTGCATGGCACTTGCCGCCTCGTACACCACCACCTTCTCTCCATCCTCAAACTTCCTCTTCTTGGTCACCAAGTCCTTGAAGAACTTACCATATGATGGCATATTCTTAATCACATCGAGGAGTGGAAAGTTGACATTCACTTTGGAGAGCATGCTGAAAAGATCCCGAAACTGCTTCTCTTGCTTCTCGTTCCTAAGTCGGTCCGGAAAAGGAATACACGGCTTATATGGATTCGGCGACTTATGTAGCACCGGCTCTTCTGTCACCTTCCCTGGCTCTGCTTCCTTGATCTTTTCTGAATGAGTCTCCTGATCTTCGGGCTCGGGCATCTGCACTTTGTTGTCCACTTCCTTCCCGTTTCTGAGTACAGTGATGGCTTTAGCTTGCTCGGGCTGACTAGGCAACTTTCCCTTGTTCACCTTGGACTCAATAGTTCCGACCTGAGCAGCCAGTTGGCCTAACTGTGTCTCAATGCACTTGATGGAGGCATCCTGATTGACATCTCGCTGCTCTCTGTTAGCCATAAACTGAAGGATTTTGGCAACATCGTCTTGAATGTTTGAACTCAACCCTGCTTCCGGTCCCCTCTGCTGCTGCTGTTGTGGCTGGTAGTTCGGACGGGGCACAAAGTTGGGTCGAGGTTGTTGCTGCATGAAATTTGGACGGGGTGGCTGAAGGGTGTTCGAGTTGTTTGACCATGAGAAAGCAGGGTGATTCCTCTACGTGTTTGAATATGGGTCATTGTCTGGCCTGTTTTGGTATCTTTGTAAAGCACTGGCATCCGCATACTGCTCACCGGAGTTCTGCTCAAATGATGTGGGACATACTTCGGATCTATGCCCTGGGACTCCACATGCCCCACATGTGTCAACGGCGAAGGTATTAACCGGCTGAGATCCTCGGGCATTGAGTAACCTCATCTGCTCAGTAAGCTCGGCCAGCTGTTGGGCCACCAAGTCATTGCTCGTACCGACCTCGTTAACTATAGCTCTCTTCCCACGGGTGCTCTTCTGCGACGAGTTCGTGCTCATCGTCTCAAATATTGCAAACATCTCTTCAGCTGTCTTTGCTCCAATATCCCCTCATGCCGCATTATCCACCATATACTGCAAGTTCTGATGGAGGGAGTCGTAGAAACAGTTCATTAGTAGCCCTGTAGAGAGATTGTGATGAGGGCATTGCCGCTGGAGGTCCTTGAACCGCTCCCATTCTTCGTGAAGAGGCTCATTAGGCAACTGAGCAAATGACACGATCTGTGACTGAAGATCCTGGGTCTTTTAATGGGAGTAGTACCTCCCAATGAACTTTGAGTACACCTCAGTCCAAGTAGTGAGAGAGCCCGGTGCAAGCGTCATGAACCAGGCCTTGGCCCGATCCTTCAGTGTCTCAGGGAAGCACCACATCTTCAACTGCTCGTCATTCAGCCCATTGAGAGGGAAACTGTTGAGGACATTGTAAAATTCCCGGATGAAGTTGAGTGGGTCCTCGCTTGGGAGCCCGGGGAATGCCGGTAGCTGATTATAGTGAATCATTTTGACTTCATAGTTCCGTGCAGCATCCGACAAACGAATGCATGAAGTGACTGGCCCGATAACCGGTTGGGCTAAAATTTGGAGGGTATTACGAGGAACTTGTTGTTCGTCCATGTCTGGTTTTGTTGGTTTAGGTGCTGGTCTTCCCGGTTCAGGCGGTTCTAGACTGAGCTTGTCGAACAGCTCTGTTACGCTCTCGTGACTCGGTTTGTCGATGGGTTCCAGAATACAACCACTCTTGGTATGCATACACAAAGACAAAGAAACCGTCACGAGCACCAGATAAAAAATAAAAAAAAAAAGAAGAGAAAACTAAAGAAGAATAACCAAACAAAAATTAAGAACTACTAACTAACAACGAAACAAAGAGAAACACAAGAAAAAAAAACGAATAGGCACACAATTAAAATCCTAAACCTTCCCCGGCAATGGCGCCAATTTTGTTGTAATAGTTTTTACCGGAGAACAATCAAAAGATTCAAACACCGGGTCGTATCGCAAGGAAGGTTAGCCGGATTAATTTGCGCGAATATCCAATCACACAAGAGAAATAGTCCTATCACTCTAATCAGATTGATTTTGTTCAATTTATCGACTACAAATTATAAAGCTAATCCTAACTATTCAAATCTCACAACTCCGAACACGAATTCAAATAGTAATAAAGGAGGCTAGGGTATCGGGGATAATCGTTTTTGGTTCTGAAAACATTTAACGGGCAATCAATTACTCGGCCAAGGACTCGAAAAGCTAACTCATCTAGAGATTTATTCTCAATATCTCACGAAACAAGAGAATAAACATAAACGAACAATTATCGAGCCAATCAGCACATAGACAATACGTCACCGAACAAGCCTATTCGAAACGAGCCTAGATCGATTGATTTCTCTCCTTTTGGTTTTAAAATCGATTAATTAGATTGAGATGGTGATCAAGCATCTAAAACCCTAGGTTAAGCACAACTCGAAAAGATTGAGCAATTATCAAGCATGTAAACGAGATCGAACCGGAACGACAATCCCCTAACCCTAGCCAGAGAATTTAGCTACTCATAGTGATCTCAACACAAACATTCATATCAAACAAAGCCATGACATTCATGAATGAAATGAAAATAGAAGCTTACGATTAATTCGAAGGTTCAACGTCAAAATCCGAGTGCAAAACGAATCCGAAAATAACAATCTTGGAGTTTTTCACTCTCCAAGATGAATTTATACCAAAAACTAAGAGAAAAAGTGTTCTGAAGTTCAAAGTACGAGAGAATATCCAAAACCTAGAAAGAACATCATGAAAATCAGATCTCAAATCCGTGCTTAAATTTCTGCACGTCGCGACCTCCGCGGCCCGCGGCGAAGAAAGTCCGCGGCCATGACCATACCCGAGGCCGCGACATCCACAGGACAGAAAAGGGACTTTCGGGAACCTCGCGGCCGCGACCTCTCCTCCGCGGCCGCGGTGAAGGATTTCCTGCACAGCAAAATGTTCTCGGGTTCGTGTTCTCGCATCCGGACTCGGAATTTAATCCCGTCTTTTCCAATTCGACCCCAACTCATCCATCTAGATGGTAATCCTCGCATGGCCATGCACCGCGCTACCTATCCTGCACATCACCACCGAAAAGAAATACGGAAAACCGCGAAAAACGAATAAAAAGACCAAAAACGAATAAAACAAAGGAAATGCACGAAACGACTCAAAATGGACCAAGAACCAAAGAAAAATACCTAAGGAGGGGAAAAATAAGCATAAAATAAATAAGAAAAACATGACGAAAGTGGAACGAACACTTGGGATATGAATCGACTAAGACCCGCCAGTACTTGGGCCTCACGACGGTTTTTGGGGGGCTTCATATCTAAGACCGCCTGCACCTTAGCCGCATTCACTTCGATTCCCTTTTCGGTGACCACATAGCCCAAAAATCGACCCATCTTCACTCCAAACTTGCACTTCGCCGGATTTAGCTTCATACCATACGCTCGTAGGGTGTTGAACGTCTCCCTTAGATTTGCAATGTGGTCGACAGCTCGCCTGTTTTTCACCAACATGTCATCGACATACACCTCCATGTTTCGCCGGATTTGGCCCTTAAACATCTAGTCGACCAAGCGCTGGTACGTGGCCCCTGCATTCTTTAGATCGAAGGGCATGACCGCATAGTAGTACGTTCCTTTGGCCGTAACGAAGCTAACCCTTTTCTGATCGTCCTCTGCTAATGGGATTTGATGATATCCTTGAGAGGCGTCCATCATGCTTAAAAGTTCGCATCTTGCTGTCGAGTCCACCAACTGGTCGATCCTCGGCAGCAGATAATGATCCTTAGGGCATGCTTTGTTCAGGTCCCGAAAATCCATACACATCCTCCATTTGTTGAGCTCTTTTTTCACCATGACCAAGTTGGACAACCATTCCGAGAATTGGATTGGTTTAACGTGCCCTACCTTCAACAGCTTCTCTACCTCATTCTCAATGACCAGGTCCAGCTCATGCCCGAAGTGCCTATGCTTTTGCTTCACAGGTCTCATCTTTTTGTCCACGTTGAGACGGTGGACCGCCAGTTTGGGGTCTATACCGGTGAGCTTTTCGAGACTAAAGCTGAAGATGTCCAAGAATTCTTTTAGAGTTTGCACCAATTTTTCTTGTATGTCGTCTAGCAGATCCTTTCCTATGCATGTCGTCTTCTTCTCTACCCCTTCGACTAGCTCAATCTCGAGGAGCTCGACCCGAGTAGCAACATCGACCCGAACTTGCTTCTCCTGATGTCCAACTATCTCCTCGGCCTTTCTTTTTCCTGACTGCCCTTCTTTGATCTTGACTTGGTATCAGGATCTCGCTATCTTTTGATTTCCCTTAACCTCCCCCACTCCAGCTCCTATGGGGAATTTCAGCTTCCTGCAATAGGTTGAGACTACCGCCCTGAAGGTGTTCAAGCTGGGTCGCCCTAGTATCACGTTGTATGCCGATCCGGTCTCAACGACCAGAAATCTAATCATCTTCACCTGCCTTGCAGGCATCAGTGGTGTGACCGTACTCTTTGTGATATCGACAATAGAACTTTGGTCGCCCAAGGGGCACCCCATTTTTTCTTGGTAGGGTTCGAGGTCGATCTAGCATCCCTAAGTTGCCTCTTTTGTCTAACACCGTGAACACTTGCCCCCTTTGCGTATTCAGGGGTGTATAACGGTCGAACCTCTGGCCCGAATTCCACCCTTTCTCGTCTACCCGCTTACCCTCTCGCCCCCCTTTCTTGTCATCGGGTTGAGGGGGTCGCTGCTCTTGTTTCTTTTCCCTCCTATTGTCCCTTACGAGGAATTCTGCTTGTGCCTCTTCCATGTTCATGTATTTTCCTCCTCTCTCCAATAGTTCATCGAAACTTTGGGCCGATATTTTGGATAAGCAATCCCGAAAGGGTCCCGGTCGTAGCCCACAAGTCAGTCCGCCAACTTTTATCTCTTCTGCGGCGGTGGGCACTTCAACACATGCACGAGTATAACGGGCTATATAGGTTCGTAATGTCTCCTCTTCCCTTTGCTGCAGATATATCAAGGATAAGTACATCTTCTCATGCTTTCTCGCGCTCGCGAACTGGTTGGTGAATAACGAGCTGAAACCTCGAAAATCTTTAATAGTGTCTGGTGCTAGCTGATGGAACCAATCTTGGGCAGCCCCTTTCAATGTGGTCACAAAGGCCCGAAAGCACACCGCGTCGTTGTACCTGTGCAGCACTGCTATGTTCTCGAAGCTCCTTAGATGTCAAGTCGGGTCGGTAGAGCCATCATATGCCATGGTAAGTTCTGAAAACCCCTGCGGCAACTCTGCTCTCAACAGCTCTTCTGCAAATGGGTGGCGTGGATGACACGAGCTTCGACGCCCATTGACCTTCTCTTGAAGCTCGCGCAGCTGCTCCGCCATGCGCTTTAAGACCAAGTCTCTAGGCGGCTGTGATAAAGCCGCTGATGAGAGATCGATTGCTCTGGCTCGTGCCCCCGTCTTCCCACGACTAACTGCTGATCGACTGGTCGAGTTGTTGCTTCTGGACGAGCTATCACCTCCCGCGCCTCGAGTCGATCCTATACCCCTTGAGCTCCGGGTCGAATAACTACTCCCCTAACTGGCGGTGAGACTGACACCATTCTCGCTTCCACCGCAGCTGCTATCATCCTCTCCAACGCGCTAGGTGTGATCTGTATGGGCTGCTCCGGGGTGAGACGTTGGGTGTTTTCTCCGGTCCTCTCCGCCGTCTCCTCATGGAGTTGCGTTTCCTCTCCGCTTGTCCCACGGTGTAATGCGCCCGCGCCCGGCCTTGTTGGCGTCTCCATTACATCCATTTGCACAGGGCTATTTGCAATTGCTCCAGACAGCTCCGGCGGCCGTTGAGTGGCGGGGGCTGGGGTCACCGGCGTGCTTCCGCGCAACACCCATCCCGGTGGTAGCCCCGCCCCAATAGGACGCTTGTGCAACCACGAGTTATCCTCTTCCCTCTGCTCCTGCTCTCTTTCTTGTTCCATCTTCTTCACTTCGTTTTTCCTCCTTAACTTGTTTTCCGATTGCTATATATGAGATATCACCAGATCAACGCCGGTTGAGCTAGAGTGTCCCCACAGACGGCGCCAATTTGATATGGTCCGAGATGAAGGACTCCGGTCTTCCAAGGGGTTCTTCGCGATTGCGACGTAAATGCGTTTAACTCGGTCCGGTTCAAGCTTGAATGTTCGCCGGTACCTACAAATACGCCGGAATTGCTCCGGCGCAAGACCCTCCGACGCCCAAGTCAATATGTCGGAATGGGAAAATATTGTGTGTAATGGATGTAACAGTAATTGTAATAAATGATGTCTTACCTCTCGCTCTGAACTAAGTGTATATATAGCATTTAACTGTACGGATTACCTTCTGGCTCGATGTCAGTGCCTATGGGTCGACTTCCGGGTCTAAGTTCGACCACTTAAATGGGTCAATCCTCGGGTCTACGTTCGATCACTTGAGTGGGTCGATCCTCGGGTCTGTGTTCGACCACTTGAGTGGATCGATGTCCCCTTGGTCCTCGGTCTTTATTCAACCCGTCTTCATCCGACCGATCCATGTTCGACTACTCTACGCTCGACCACTAGGCTCATTTGGTCCCCATCTCATGGGTTTTTATCCGGTTAGACCGAGTTGATATTATAATCCCTATCAACGAGTGAACAGAAGCACCAAAAAATGGAGGCGACTACCCAAATCTGAACGATGGGTAGCCCATCTGGTCCATCCGTGTAAAGGTACGGAGGTGGAGAAGAACATCGTCAGGTTGAAGAATATGCCTTTGGGGGGTGGAGGTCCCGATGTAGGCAAGGAAGTCAGCGGGTCGGTTCCCCTCGTGGAAGATGTGCGTGATCTGATAGCCAATTGACCGAAGAGTGGTTCTAATACGCATGAATGGATGTTGAATCTGCCACGTGCCCTGATGATCAGAGGTCAAAAGTGTGATGATAGCGACAACGTCCAACTCAATCCAAACGTGAGAGGAGATCGAGGCAGCAATCTGAAGACCGATCTGAAGCGCCTGAACCTCCGCGTCATAACTCGTGGAGGCCCGAATAGGAGCATGAAAAGTGGTAATAAGAGCACCGCTATGATCCCTAATCAGGCCCCCACCTCTGGCCGCTTCTGTAAGTCGGTCAAAGGATCCATCAGTGTTTAGCTTAACCCAAGGTGGTTTGGGTCTCAGCCAAACAACAGCTCTGGGGCATGGATGCTGGACAGACGGCGGTCGAGGTAGTACAAAGCGCTGAGGCGGCGAGCAGCCTGTCCAGTCTCTAAGGGTGAGTCTGCCCAGAGCGGTGAGGAGAAAAAGATGTCGGTTAACCTGCAAAATAATAAGGGAACACAAAAAAGTAATATCCCTATGCTTCGCATTAGATAGGCTTTCTCTTTTCATCATAGGTATGTATAAAACACTGATTGGATATGTAATTTCTCTTTGTTCTTAATATAACCACTTTTTTCCACCTCTCATCTGAATATTTGTTAGATCTTGTTTATGAATGCAGGCACATCATAACATTTGTGTGTATCCTGAGATCTTATCATTTTTGTGTATCCCGAGCTCTTAACACTTTGGAAAAAAATATATCCCGAGCTCTTAACACTTGAAAGAAAATGTGTCCCGATATCTTAACACTTTAAGTCTCGAGCCACTCATCTCGAGAAGTTGTGTTAACTTGTTACGTCACCAGGCATCTGAGCTGAGGAGCTTGAAATCCTGTCCCCTGACGTTCTTCAAACACGTCCTTGGGAATCTGAGCTATTTAGCTTGAATTACTTCCCTTGACGTGCTTCAATTACGCCCATGAGAATCCGAGCTATTTAGCATGACATCCTACCCCATGACGTTCTTAAATTATGTCCCTAGCCATTCGATCTATTTAGACTTGACTTTCTCCCTCTTGAAGTTCTTCAATTATGTCCCTAACGTTACAGAACTTGCATAAATAGACTTGACACTTCTACCAAACTTGTTAGGTTGAAAATATGCTTTATTGATAATCAGAACTTGTCTTGAAAAATAACCCCATAAACAACAGCAATAAAAGATAATAAGCTGGCCGCTTGGCTATTTCTTGAGATGCGCAACATTCCATGGCCTAGGTAGGAGTATTCCTTAAGAGTCCCTCAGCTTGTAATCACCCCCCGCGAAGACCATTTTGAGCACGTATGGCCCTTCTCAATTAGTTTCGAGTTTCTCGACATGCTTAAGGGAGTCCACTTGGCACCACACCAGGTCTCCCACCTGGAATCTTCGACCTCGAACCATCTTGTCGTGCGCCACTCGCATTCTTTATTTATATGCATCCATCTTGATTTTCTAGTTCACTCAAAAAAGAATAATCGGGAGTTTGTCCATTATATCTACTGCTTCTCTCTACAGTCTGACATTCTTTTTCTCTAGAGAAGTGATGTAGTGCCCCATTCATTTTAGATGAGTTAGCGTATTTTAGGTTTTTGCCTCGTTTATATTTTAGGTACTTAATCTCAACAAAAATCCTTGTTTTAGCTCAGGCGGATTATTTTTAGATATCCTCGTCTTAATTATCTTTAGTGTTGATCGATTTCGTAGGCATTATCGTCTACTTGTGTTATTTCTGAATCACGAGCCTCCGTTTAAGTTATTTCGATTGATTGGATGACTCCGTCGAATTAATCTAATTAGTCGATTTATCTATTGTTCTCGTCAATGGTAAATCGTTCTCCCGTCGTCATCCGATTTAAGTTTGTTCACCGTGGTTATAATTTATATTCGTTCGTCCATCGTCGTTCCTTTATCGTTGCTCATCGTATCGTTGGATATTTGTTGATCACGTAAGTTTATTATTGAGCTTGGTTCGATTAGTTGGGCGACTTCGTATTTGTAAGTTCAATAAGACATGTAAATCTAATTCTTCTCATCAATCGTTGATCATTCTTCCTCTGTCATTTTTAATTTATATTAATTTGCTTCTTTAATCGTTCGCCCGTCGTCGTTCAATCGAGTAGAATTTTCTTGAACCATTTTCGATCCTTTCTCGACCCGTTTCTTTTGAGGCATTTTATTTGGATCTTAGAAATTATAATTCAGCCCAAGTTTTCCTTGCATTTTATGCCCAAATGCCTTAGCAAAACCCAACCCTTTTTGTCTCCTAATAAACCGGCCATTTTGGGGATTTTAGAGCCTTGTGCATTTGTTCTTTTCAAATTCAAAGTCTAGGCTAATTTTGGATGTTTCAAATCAGCCTTGGTGAGCTCTTGTTGACCGAGATTTTTTAAGGCTCTTGATGAGAAATTATAGCCTCTAATTATGGTATAATCTTGCACCTTAATTCTCTCATTAGTTATGGAGATCAACCACATTTCTTTTTTTTTTCCCTTTTATGCACACGGTTTTTTTTCCTCTCTTCCCCTTAGAAATTTTTGAAACTAAAACTCTCCTTCCTCCACAAATCTGAAGCAAAACCTCTCGAAATCCATAAAAAACCCGCCTCCTCATATATCGATAGAAAATTCTCAAAAAATCATCACAAGGAATCAGCCTCCTTCATCTTTTCTCAACACAAGAAATTCAAATACAAAAGAATCACTTTCAAGTTCCGATCACGCTAGTCGAACCATCAGTCCGAACCTGCCAATGACCGCCCTCATATCGAAACTCCTCTGCACGCGAACCCCAGCCTGCGAACTGTCAGCAAACCATCGCTGAGATCCACCACGTACAACCAGGACGAACCGAGAATGCCGTCGAGGCCACGCATCAGCAGCCGAGACCCACCGCCACCGTGATGTCCCGTCGGGCTTCATACCGTACACTCGCCGTTTAGTTTGCCCCCAACCGATTGTACCAATTCGGGTCAATTCCAGCCGATTGTCGCTCCCGGTTTAAGAGTCCTAAACATTGCACCTTAACCGAACCAGTCCGGCCTAGCCATCAAACCCCTGTCCGCATTCGAGCGATGAGCAACCTTCACCGCAGTCGTCAAATAGTATACCGTTTTCGTCGTCACTCTCAAATAGAGTCGTAGAGCCCTGGCCCCGACATCCTGCCGATGCCCCTTCTTCGCACATCACTGAGACCCCGCAGACCCTTCTCGCTGGTGTTGAGTCACAACTGGCGACGAGATCGCACGGGAACCGTCGCCATCATCTCCACGCAGCAACATCCTCCGACCACCGCGAGCAGCCGAGCGCAAGAGGCTGCCGCTGCTCAGCATCGTCGCCCGTTACCGAAGACGACACCACGCTCGCACCATCACGATCTGAAGAGGAGCCTCAGTCCGTGGCTTGTTCGTGTTCGATCCCTGCTCGAGTTCCGCCGTCAACGCCCCAAACCATCTGTAACGCCCCACTTTATTTTGAAAGATTTATCGAATTTATTTAATAGAAACCACAATAAATTTTTATTTTACAAACATTAATGTAATTAAAAACTCAGTGGGCGCTACTCAACCTACCAAAAGCTTTTATCCAAAAATGCTAACACAACAAATAAATGCAGCATGCACGAATAATAAACCATAAACCAATCTAGCATTCATTAGGTTCCAATTCATAAAAGATAATTCATAATTCCATGTTCCGAAATGACATAACCACAATATCCAAATTCTGAGTTCATGAACTAAGCGGAAGCAAGGTTAATAAAGCAATAATAAATAATATAACCACCACTCGTCATCTCGTCTCGTCACCCGCCAGCTGCTTAACCTGCATCCGTGAAGAGCAGGTGGGAGTGAGTACAGTTAAATATCGTACTCACACTATGCATATGAATAACATAACAATGGTATGGTCGCAGCATGAACATAAACAATGATCACAACATGTCTCATCTCCTAATCAAAATCACACCATTTAACCTACTCATGTGCACATCTATCGCTAGCCGCAGAACGGGGATTCATTACCCGAAGGCGGGAGTACGTGCCACTGTAACGGACACGGCCTTCCATATGGGCTTACGTACCTCACAAGGGCACGGCCATATCAGGACTTAAAGGAGATTGCCACACAAGGGCACCGTACCGTAACTCGACGGGGACAACTGTACCGACGGCCGTAACAGCTCACATCGATAGGCAACATGTTCATTTTCATACATAGATCACACCAAATTTGCAACATGATTAAAATCAAACATGTGCATAGATAATTTTTGAATAACAACCCACCTGGATTTGGACTGATGACAGTAATTCAGAATAGTCGTAGGTTGAGGCCTGACTCCTCAAACACCTACATTATGTCAAGATCCTACAATCAATATCGTGACTAAATCGGAAAACACAAAACAGACCTAGTCGAACTTGTTTCGACTAAGTAGTTCGTGAAGTCCTGTGGATGTTGGAACACTAAGACTCGGCACTAAACTCGACCAAACCACATATGGGAGTTCACATAAATCCATCTAAGGATTGACCAAGTCAAACTCACATCAAAACGAAAAGCAAGTCGATTCCCAACTTTCATAAAAATCATGTTCGGAAATAGAAATCATTTAATCGCATGAAAATAGATGGTCAAGCTACCCTACGAATTAAGCTCTGAAAATTTACCCAAAATTTCATCTCCGAGAAACATGTAAAATCACAAAGTTTCAGCTTTAAACTCGAAATATCCTATTTTATAAAATTCGAACAGTAATTCAGCAAAAAGGGCACATTAATCCATACTCAGACTTAATGAATGAATCTGAACCTGAAAATTTTACACAACAACATTCAGTATGTCAAAGCTCACTTATAAAAATTCCAGCTTTAAATGATAACTGCTGCTATTTTTAAAAATTCAAACGAGCAACAGCAGTTTATCGAATTTAAATTCAAACTGAATCAAAACAGACACTAAAAATTCCCATATTTCACAAAAATGATCAAACACCTAAAATATGACTCTCAGCAAAATTTCAGAATTTTTCATGCAGTAACCGATTTTTAAAAATTCAAACAACATTTCTGCCGAATCAATAAATAAAATATTATCCATATCAAATCAACTCCAAAAATTCCAAAAATTTAACACAACACGTATAAGTGACAGAGGCACGACATATTCGAATTTCAGCTCATTTCAGTCAAGCATGAATTTATTATGCATTTAACAATATTCTGGACAGAATACAAATTAATTATTAAAAATAGCTACAGGTCTCGAAAAATTATGAACATTTTACACAAGGCAGGAAATGAACAGATAACACATCCCTCAAAATTTCACATCGTTTCAAGAAGCGAGCTATTTTTAAAAATTCAAACACCAAAACAGCGACATATATGCTCGACAATTTAACAATTAATTCATAACACGAAATTTCTCGTCCGAGGCCTTCCCATAAGGCCAAGGACTCGACTTTGTTCCAATATCCACTGACTTACACGAGTTTCGAGGCCTCGTTCGATTTCTCATAATCGAAGAGATCCCGAACATATATACGATTACACATAAAATCATCTCTTTCACATAAATTCATGTCGAACCCATTAATCGCAACATATTCACATCTCGTAAATCAAATCGCAAGGGCACATCACGTCATTTAAAACACGATAAGCAATTAACATATAAACGATTTAAACGAGACGGGATCGACTAGGTACCGTTCTCGGGAAAACTCGGAAAACGGAAACGAAAAAGACGAACGGGGATGAAGGGCTCGACGGATTCTCGCGTCTCGCCGGGAAAGAAGGTGCAGCAGCGGCTATTCTCGACTGCTCGGTTGCTGCGGCGCTCGATGCTTGAGACGAGGAGCAGCTCGCGGCGGCACAAAGCGGCGGCACGGGCTCAACGGCTGGCTCGCGGAAGAGGAGCAGGCTTGACGCGGCCGTAGGGCCTCGTTGGTCGTCGGCAGAGGGGCAGCAGGGTCGCCGGAGGGGAAGTCTCGTCGGCTTGCAAGCAGAGGGCTGCAGCGATGGAGGGCTTGCAGGCGCCGGTCGTGGAGGACTCGCCGGAGGGAGGGCCTGCGCGAACAGAGCAGCAGCGATGGGGGCTCGCAAAGGAGTTACAGGCGCTCGTCGGAGGAGAGCTGGCGGCGACGCGATGGTGTTGATGATGATGGGTGATCGGATCACAAGGGGAAAGAGGGATAGTGACGGGATTTCGCGACAGACGAAGCGAAGAGGATGAACAGAAAAAAAAAACGAGGGATTTGTCTTCTCTGTACGCGATCGAATTTTGACGAGGAAGGAAGTGACTGCGGGCTTAGGTTCCTTCTACCGAGCGTGAGAGTTAGACAAATAATAGATTAGGGTTAGGAATATTTCTCTTCAAGATAACACAACTCACGCGTGAAAGAAAAAAGAGGAGAAAATCTGTCGGGCCGGGCCCGAGAAGTTGGGTCAAATGGATTTTTGGGCCGGTTGGGACATTAAATCGGCTCACGGGCTCGATTAAAAATTTAAACGGACATTTTTCGGGCCCAATTTCGGTTCCAACGAAAATCCTCGGGCTCGATTTCGAATGCAAACACGCGATAAAATAATCCGAACAATATATATATTTATATTCTCATATTTTTAATTACACATTAATAATCACAAAAATTCAATTAAACAATTACACATTTAGCATTTAATCACATTTGACAATTATTAAATATTATGGCATTCAAGAAAAATAAATATAAATATTATCACAGAAATAACAATAATAATAATAATAATATATCCCAAATAATCCACAAATAAACGGGGCATTACAGTCTACCCACCTTACAAAGAATTCCGTCCTCGGAATTCGAACAACAAACTACGACGAGAATCTAACGAGAAACAAGAGGAGACAACATCAGCACATGAAATCCAGGTGCTTCCTCAGAATTTCGGTCTCCCTCTCCCAAGTCGCCTAGCCTTGACAACCCTCCCACTGGACGAGTACCCCTCCCAGCCTTATCCTAATGGACCCTCTGATCCAATAGGTCACCGGTACCCCCATACAGGTAGGGTTATGCCTATCACGCAGCTCGTCACATCTCACATATACTCCGAGATCACGCACACGTTTCCTCCATCAAGAGGCACAGAACGTGTCATGCATCCTCGCGAGTTCCGGTGGTAGAGTCAACCATCAGGCTAAGTCATCGACTTGGTCTGGAATCAAAAATAGGACTGAGTATGCGTGGCAGTAACCAGAACAACGGCATACTCCACCTATATCCGTACCAGCCACCTCACATGGCACCATTAGGGTTGTCGCTAGATAGCCATCGTTACCAGCGTACCTCCCCATGGTAAGGTATTTTCACACTCTACTCCTCTATCAATACACAAGACCCTAACCGGTCCTTACGTGTCTCGATAGCATACTCCAACAGAATCAACATATAGGGTTGACTTGTTGTATCGAGCTTCCATCTCGTGCCCGGGTCACGGTAGAAAACTCGATTACTACAACGACATGATCTGTGCGTCCTTATAAAACAGACCACCACAGAAAATCCCATACGGATGGGCTAACAATCCACAATAACACTATATCCTCAACACCGATACCTACAAAACACACGGCTCTGTTTGATACCGTTGTCAATAACTCTTCCTTTGCCGACTCGAATAACAACTCGAATGCGGTTTAGGAAATATCGACTAGATGTTCGAAAACAATCTCCTATCGCAGAACCGGTCTCACGATTAGGGATGCTCGATATTCCCATACTAACGATCTAACACCAATACTCTCTCACTCTTCGTAGGTTTCGGTCCCTACGAAGTATACATAGTCTCCAATCGAGGCTCGAGACACTGCCCGAAAACGATGAGGGACCGAATTCTCGCTATCACGAGAGAATTTCGCACAAGACAAATGAAAACTAATCGACAAGTCTCACATATCGAGAGTCGTTGATTAGGGATTTCATACAACGGTTCGGTTTGGAGTTTATGGCACTGTCACCCGAGAGATGACACACACACAGGCGCTGCATAAGCGGGGCGCCAGGACGTGTGCATGCACCTGTTCAGAGACCAGCTGCAAGATCAAGGTTTGGCCGTACACACTGCCTGGGGAGTTCCTGCGTTCGGTGATGGCGGCGGCAGCTCTCGTGCGAGTCAACGGTCGGCCACTGCAGTTGGCCTCACGTCTCTCAGCACGGGCGTGCGGGCTGGGCCACCACTTCGCGTGGCTACACCCATCCAGGTTCGGCGTTCAGTTTAAGGTACACTCCAGAAATTTTAAATTTCCGGGTCCATAGATTCCTAGATACTCAGATAGGAAAAAGGCTTCCTTACAAGACTTTCCCAACCACAACAATTTAAGCCACACTATTGAGCTACAATTTCCCATAGAAATCGAACATTGGCACCACTACCCGGAAAAATCCTAACCTCGGCGGTCATCGCCAAACATTAGAATGATTAGCTCGCTTGACCCTTCCGACTAACAATGTCGGCCGTCATGACAGCTTTTACTCGGGTAGCT
>BKCP01005627.1:816312-845369 GCA_008636005.1 Striga asiatica
AAAACGAGGGATTTGTCTTCTCTGTACGCGATCGAATTTTGACGAGGAAGGAAGTGACTGCGGGCTTAGGTTCCTTCTACCGAGCGTGAGAGTTAGACAAATAATAGATTAGGGTTAGGAATATTTCTCTTCAAGATAACACAACTCACGCGTGAAAGAAAAAAGAGGAGAAAATCTGTCGGGCCGGGCCCGAGAAGTTGGGTCAAATGGATTTTTGGGCCGGTTGGGACATTAAATCGGCTCACGGGCTCGATTAAAAATTTAAACGGACATTTTTCGGGCCCAATTTCGGTTCCAACGAAAATCCTCGGGCTCGATTTCGAATGCAAACACGCGATAAAATAATCCGAACAATATATATATTTATATTCTCATATTTTTAATTACACATTAATAATCACAAAAATTCAATTAAACAATTACACATTTAGCATTTAATCACATTTGACAATTATTAAATATTATGGCATTCAAGAAAAATAAATATAAATATTATCACAGAAATAACAATAATAATAATAATAATATATCCCAAATAATCCACAAATAAACGGGGCATTACACCATCGCGAGGAGCCTCGCCCGTACAACCGCGACCAGCCATCACCGCGCAAGTAATTGAGGACTCCTCAGCCGCCGAACACCACCGCTGGGATTAATTTGATAAAATTGATTTTTTGAGGATTTTATTTCTGTTGGTGGCAGAGAATTGAGGAGAAGAATTAGGGATTTTAGGATAGAGGAGAAGAGAAAATCAGCGGGCCAAACAAATGTGGAGGATCTTGACTCAGCCAAATCTTTTGGTGAGTAATTTTGTTAAAGGCAGATATTTCTTTAACACCAGCCTGTTTGAAGTTAAGAAAAGAGCAGGAGACTCTTGGATGGGGAAAGGGTGGTTGAGCTCTAGGGAGTTATTTAAAAAGGGTAATAGATTTCAAGTTGAGGATGGTACTGCTTTGGAGGGATCCTTGGGTTCTTTCTTTACCTACATTTAAGCCATCATGCTACTTTCATGGGGATAGGGACAGATTACAGAAAGTGAGTGATTTGTTGGCAGCGGGGGGTAATTCCTAGGATAAAGATTTAATTGAACAAACTTTTATTTCCATGGAAGCTCAGGTTATTCTCCAAACTCAGAAGAGTCACCTAAGGCACAGGGATAGATTGATTTGGCACTATGGGGCTAAGGGTGAGTTTTCTGTGAAGTCTGCCTATGATTTTTTCATGAAGCTGAAGTCAGAGTCCAATTCTTGTTCCTCTAGTTCCAGGTCTGATAGGGAAAAGCAAATGTGGAAAAAAACTTGGAAACTCCCTTTGATTCCAAAACTTAAAAATTTTATGTGGAGCGTGTGTAATGGGTTTTTAAGTACAAAAGTTCATTTGGCCTGTAGAAGATTAGGTTGGATACAATTTGTCATTTATGTGGGGAGGACCAAGAGGATATGGAGCAATTGTTCTATAAATGCTGTACAACTAAGCTCTGCTGGAAGCTGTTGGGTCTTGAGTGGAATGCTTTACAGGTTGAACAAAAGATGATGACAGAATGGTGGGAAGAAATTTGTGGGAGTAGCAGATTCAAGCAAATGTTAGATCGAGTTGTGGTGTCAGTTTGCTTAATGTGGTCAATCTGGAAGGCTCGAAATAGGAATATGTTCAATGGAGAACCATTCAAAGAGATGGAGGTGGTCAAAGGGGCAAGGAAGGCCTGGTTGGAGATGAGGGCTTCAAGACTGTAAGATCAAGCTACACCTGCTAAACAGGATTCCATGGAGTACACAAGAGAACATTTTTCCTCGAGGGTAGGGCTTGTGTGCATACAAGCCAGTTCCCTACGTTCTTCTGATGGAAAGGTGGAAGTTTGCCAGAAAGCTTTTCAACATGGTAGCCACATTCATGTGTGGAAAAGTGAAGGGATGTGGGCTGGGGAAGAAAACATGGCATCTCTACTTATTGTGCGCAGAAGTCTTGAGGAAGCGGCCAGGATGAAGTGGACAGACATTCAATGCTGTTTAGAAAACAAGGAAGTAGTACTCACTTTGAATTCACTCAAAGATTCACCTTCAACCTGGTCGGGAGTTTTCTTTGATATTGTAGAACTGATGTCTTTATTTGCTAGTTGTGGTTTTTCTTTTCTTATGCTCTGAACTGTATGGTCATGTTCGGCCGGGGAGGGTGAAACACTTGTTGTGTTCACTCGTTTCTTTACTTTCTAGTGATGGCTAGTTGGTTAAAGTGATGTAATCAGTTGGTTATGCGTGTAAGACTTTCATGAGTTTTAATTTAATGTTTTTTTCGTTGGAAAAATAAAGATAGAGGAGAAGAGAAATAAGGAGAGAGAAAGAAAATGACGGCGAGATGAAAGAAAAGGGAGAAGGAAAGAAAAAGAAAAAGGAAAATAAAATGGGAAAATAAAAGCATTGGGCCTTGGTGATTTTATTGTGTCCGAATTTTTGAGTTCATTTTTGTTAAATGAGTGTTAATTGGGCCGAGGTAAATAATGTATTTTGAAGAGGACTAGGCAAGGACATCCAAAACAGAGCTTCGAACCGAAATATTATCGACTTGTGCCTCTTTGCTTGTAGATTCCCAGAGTGCGGTAAATTTCGAAACCCTCTTTTAAATCGTACTTTTGGATCCTTAAGGAGAAATTCAGTAATTTCCCGAGTAATGAGATAATTTATTTATGAAAATTATCTCGCTTAATTCTTAGGTTTTCGAGGAGTCGAGCCTTATATCTACCGCTCGATCGTAGCGTCCTTCCTGTCAATCCGATCAGGTAGGTGTTTCTAAATTACTATGTCTTAATTCTTTATAATTGCTAGATTTTATGATCAATGTTTGTATGGGAACCACGACCCTATCGTTGGATGTAGATTTGACCATCGATATGGTATCCCCGTCGACAGATGCAGGTTCGACCGTCTACAGTGCCTAGTGTGAGGCAATCTTCTTTAGCCAATTTGACAGGCCATATCTTTGGATGCGGGTTCGACCACTGGCATGTGCTCCCATTGTGGGATGCGGGTTCGACTCACAGCGGCTATATAGGGTGTACACAAGAGCATTAGGAGATGTGGTATTTGTTGTTGATTCATGTTCATGCTGCGACCATACTATCTGTTATTATACTTGAATTTATGTGCATAGTAGTGAGCTAGTGGTTTGTTCACCCCTATAACCCCCCTTTTAGGTAATGAAGCTGGCAGCGGTGATGATTGACAGACAGGTGGTGGTCGATTTAAAAAAATATATTTAATTTGCTTCTTTTGACTTAAATTTGTATTTCTTTGAATTATGTTTTATTGAACCATGTTATGATTGGCTAAGTTTAGACTGATGTTTGAGAAATTCATATGAGTTAGTTTTTGAAATTGATGCCTTGCTTTGGAATTTGAAACCTTGGAACTGAAAGTGTTTATTTTCTAAAATATTTCATTTTTTGCTTCCGCTTGACGATTCTAAAACAGGAGTGATGATTGGTTCGATCTATTGATAAATGGTGTTTAGATAAAAAGATTTTAAGTAATTCCCATTTAATGTTTTTAAAACGAATATTTATTCTCTGATAAATGTTAAAATATTTATTTATTTGAAAAATATTTTTTCGAAATATTGATTCTCTATTTTCAATAACGGGGCGTTACAAGTGGACACCCTTACCGAGCTGAGACCCACCTCGACTGGGATGACTGCCTCCATACCGTATATCAGACTGAAGGGCGTTTATCCTGTTAAAGCCTTTGGAGTCGTCCTATAAGCCCAGAGGACCGAATCGAGCTCATCGACCCATGCCCCTGAAGCTCTCTCTAAGTGACCCTTAAGTCACCGATGCAAAATGTTGCATGACCTTCATGGCTTCGCACCAGGCCACTATCTTCTGACCTTTAAATGGAGCTCTATTGTTGGATAAACTAGTGTTTGAGAATAAGATTGAAAGAGATTATACTTAATAATCGTCGAAAGCATTTTAGAGTATATGTGGGAGATTGTTAGGGTATATAGTAAAAGCTCGGCTTTGAGTTTCTAGCAATACTATTTTGATCTGGCAATCATGTTTTAGTCAAGTATTTGTGTTTGCAGTTTATTTATTTATGCGAGCATGAATTCATTTAATTTACATTGTAGATAATATGGTCTGATGTATTGAACAGAAAGATCATATTATCTATTCCTTGTAAAATATAAATTATTGATTGACAGTCTAGACAGAATTGAACAACCCGTTGGTAAAAGACTGTAGTGTAATTTTTGATTCATGATCTTTGACTGATGAATTACACTAGTACTTTGTACGTATTGAATGGACCGTAGAGGATAAGATTATTTGAATACTGACTGAATAAATAATCTAGACCGTAGTAATTGATGTGTACTCTTAAGCCGTAAGATAATAAATGGGAATATATACTATTTTTTTTATCGTTAAAAGTAAATTTGTAGATCAAAATTGTGGTTCAAACAACCGAGAACGGTAAACAAAAGCGCAATGGGCAGCCATACGCTCGGCTCTTCACTCGCGAATAGACAACAAGGACAACCACAGGCCGATTGTTCACTCGGGTACTCATTACTTATTTATTTGATTTACCAAAGATGATTCCTATTTTATTAGGATGACATACTCAGTATTTTGGTAAATGATGATATTTATATGATCTGCTGTTAATATCATTTATGGTCACTATGTCCCGGTCCGCCAGGTTGATGACGTTCCCGAAATGAGCTCAGGAAGGAATATTATGTTAAGCCATGCAGGAGAATTAAATTCCAACATAATGATTAAAGAACTGAGTGGTACTAATTTCAGATCCTGCGGGATAAAAGAAATTGATTAATTTTATTATCAATTTAAATAATTAATGGACGTTATATCTTAAACAGGGGGATGATAAATCGATCAATGAAATTAATATAACTAATTAAGTTGAAGGTTCGAATTTATTAAATAAATTGGAGCTAAATGCGGAGAGCACTAATATTTTTTTTTAACGATAGAAATACTCATTAAACTTCCGAAAGGGAAATAAAGTTTGAAATACAGACCAATTAACTCGCGCCAAGGCACAAAGAAGATAACCACTGTTACGAGACCTAGAAATCTTCCAAGTTCAGTCACACACCTCTCAAACCCCTGCTATCCCAAAAATCCCTCCAATCAGTCATAGCATCTTTAATAATCAAGTGCTCCGGCTTCCAAATTCCTTCAAAGATCCACAAATTCCTCGCTTTCCATAACCACCACAATATATAAGTCAATAATTGGATTATATCCACCGATGAAGGTTTAGAATCCATAGTACTCAACCACCACCACCACTCCTTGAAACTCATATGCTTAGATTGAGTTTTCTCGCAACTAACTGGTGCCAATTTCCACGTTTTTCTTGCCTGAGAACAAGTAAAAAACAAGTGTTCTTGAGTCTCCTCTGTTTCTCCACATATTCTGCATATCCCATCTATTGAGAACCCCTTCCTCTCCACATTTGCACCTACAGATAAGATATTGGATATACACTTCCAAATAAAATGTCTAACCTTTCCCACCACTTTCGATTTCCAACATCTAAGTCTAGCCTTAGCATTTAACCAAGCCAACCTGCTATTCTCAGCTTCTTCATACAACACCATGTTTTCCCCAATCAGATTAGCATAAAGAGAGGCCACATAGAACTTATGTTGGACTTCAAAAGAGCATTCCTTCTATCAGGCAATAAAGGATTTAAAGTCTAAATCCTTAAAATGTGCTCTACATCTCTCTCCTGGAATAGAGCTTTGACCAAACTACTGTCCCAACAAGATCCCCACCTCAGCAAGAAATCCTTCACCCAAAGAGATTCCCTAACATCCTGCAGCCTAAATCTTGGTTTTTCTCCTTCGAGCCCGAGGACCCAGTTAAAATCTGAAACTTTGGTGCTAGAACCATTTCTAACTGTGATTTCCAACCCCTTTAGCAGAGTCCCAATCAAAGATGACCAAGAATTCCATAGCCAAAGAAGCTCCCTGCACCTTCTAATAATCAAACATAGAGCCAGATGGAAAGTATTTATGCTTTATGACCTTGCTAACAACAGCTCTGAATTAGTATAGATTCTCCAAAGTTGTTTGCAAATGAGAGCTTTATTGAAAATTTTAGTATCTTTGAAGCCTAATCCCCCATTCTGCTTTAGTAAGGACAATTATCACAAGATTTCCAAAGCAAACCCTGATGTAAGTCCACCCCCTTGCTCCACCAAAATTTGGCCATCAGTCTGCACACCCCAACTGGTAAGATGAAGCAGGACATAACAAAGACTGACATGGCATTAAGGATGACTTTAACAAGAACTTCCTTACTAGATATTTAGTAGAGCTGTGCACTGAGATCCCATTTAAAATGCCACTGATTCTCTCCTTATCACCCTCAGAGCAATTTCTACTGACAAACAAAGCTGATTTGGCCCAATTAACCTTTTGGCCTGTAAAAGCTTTATACTGCATGAGAATATCAACAATCAAATGAGCATGCTCCTCATCAGCCTTGCACAAAACCAAAGAGTCGTCTGCAAACAATAAATGAGAAATGACAGGTCTATCTGTGAAATCTTAACACCTCTGAAAATACCCATTCTGGACTGATATGCCAATAGAGAAGAGAAAACCTCTGACACTAAAATAAATAAGTACTGGGACAAGGGGTCCCAGTAATCTTTGACTAGGATCCACTTAATGAATAAAGGATGAAAACCCATTTTAACCATTGTCTTTCTAATGCAGTCCCACTCAATCCTGTCATATGCTTTTTCCATATTGAGTTTGATTGCCATGGATCTATTAGGTCCAGACATGTGTCTATTTAAGAAATGGAAACATTCATGTGCAATAATGGCATTGTTAAGCAACTGTCTGCCTGGAACAAAGGTGGTTTGAGCAGGACTCACACAATATGATAAGCACACCTTCAATCTAGCAGCAAGAATCTTAGCAATAACTTTATAAAGCCCTTCACATAAACTGATTGGTCTGAAATTACTGAGATATTGAGGATAAAGACATTTGAGAATTAGAGTAATAAGGGTATGATTCCATGCTTTCAAAAGTTGACCAGAAGCAAAAAAACTCTTAATAGCACATTAAACATCACCTTTCACAAGTGTTAGAGAGACCTTTAAACCTAAACTTGATTTCTATATAGAAATCAAGGCTTCTTAACTCAATTAAAGAGACGTTTTCTTACCAAGTCAAGAACAAACCACCCTTTCTACCCACTGGCTTGACATAGTGCCACCTATCTTGCAACTATAACTTTTCACACATAGAAATGATGATTTTTTTTTTTATTTTTTTTTTTGTTTCAGACAAAAAAGGCAAAATCCGGGTGATGGATCCTTAACGTTTCATTGAATTATTGCAAAATTGTAGATTGTCCACCCAAACCTCTACAATTCCACATGTAAGAAACTGGGGAAAAACGAGTACGGTCCCACTAACATGAACAATGTGGGACAACTCACAAGCGATATTCTAACACGCCCCCTCACTTGTGAGTCCTTCGAAAGCCCAAGCCCAACTGGCTGGGAGATGGGTACGTCATCGCACGGTCATTAATAGAACCGGCTCTGATACCATGTAAGAAACTAGGGAAAATGGGTGTGGTCCCACTAACATGAACGATGTGGGAGCCTGTAGGGCTTGGGCCTACGTACCCGTTTATGGGAGCCTGTAGAGCTTGGGCCCACGTATCCGTTTATGGGAGCCTGTTTCTAGTAGGGCTTGGGGAACCCAGCTCTGTATATGAGCTTTGGCTTCTTATTAAGAACTGACAAGTGAGATGGCGTGTTAGAATATCACTTGTGAGTATAGACCCACTTTATAAGTCTAATGGGCTACTCCTCCTTCCACAAATTGTTTTTGGGATGGAACCCCACTTGGGCTTCATCTGGGCTTTCCCCGCTTATGGTGCGGTTCATGTTAGTGGGCCCGCACCCGTTATTCCTCCAGTTTCTTTCACCACACAAAAGCCTTCATTGGAAACCTCGTGACCATTTAGGGCTGATTACCTCCACCTCAGATAAAAAAATTCCCCCAGACAATTTTAATTTCTTAACTTCCTGAATATTTCTTTAAGTTCCAACTTAGTTTGAAGAAATTTCTCAAACCCTCTCTTACAAGGCATCTTCTCTTTTTCAGAAGCTGCTAGAGCTCTTGGCTTGTCAATTTGCATTCCCTCAAGCCTAGATTCATTATTAGCCTATTTTTTCTAGAAAAAGTAGATTTTTCCTCTGGGCAATCCTACCTCCAATAGATAAAGGTTGAATCTCAACTTCAACCAAACTAGCCTCAATATGAAGATTGACAGTTTTAGAAGTACTCTCTTTGAAAGACTCACATTTGGTGAAACTTTGAGAGTTCTCCAGGTAAGGAAAAAATTCCATGCCCAGACCCTCAGGTTGGTTACTACCAATGCCTCCTTTTAAGGAACTTTCCTGTAATAAGGAGTCAATGTTCCTACTTTTCTCCCCTACTTCATTTTTAGCCAAGGAAATGTCAAGACTACCAGAATTCACCTTTGCACTATTCTGACTGCCTAAGTTTTGACTTGAAGTGTTCCTATTGTCACTAAAGGATGCAGGGTAGACTCTAAGACATTCACCAAACTGACTCACATTCAGCATATTGCTATTAATATCTTCAGTTTTAACATTACTATTTCTATCTGAATGCCGAATTTTTCAATAGTAAAAACAAAATTTTTGCAAGTTTTCATACTTGAAGTCCACCCATTTGGACTCTGAACCTACTTTGATGTGAGAGCCTCTCAGGATAGCCTCCTTCACTTTGATTTATACCAGTACTTTCACAACCTGGCCTTGTTGACCATCAGCTCCTGGCATTTGAATATGCAATGTTTTGCCAATCAACTTACTAATCTTCAAACCCATTTCAATGGAAATCCAATGTAGAGGCAGATTCAAGATATGGACCCATAATTTTATTAATTCTTCCTTTGGGGAAAAATCAATAGATGCAGGATTCCAATGTTTTAGCAGAATATATATTGGCCATCAAAAGACCAAGACTTTCCTTTCATAATCTTATCTCTATCTTCCTCAGATTGAAACAGGAATTGAAAGCTATTATTTCCTAAGTTTCTTACAGAGAAAGGTTGTCTAGTAAATACCCCTGGGGTTGCCTTCACACCACTAAAGTTGGCCTTTTGATCCCCAAAGATCTTACCTATCAAACTAAGCTATTTTCTCTAATACTAGGAGCTATGTCATCAACAAGAAGTTCCACTCCTTGTTCTTCTCTATCAGACAACATAAATTTCTGCAACTTACCTGCTAAGTGTTGCTCCATAATACTACTGCCCTCAAATAAGAAAACATAGTCAAGGCCCCCCATCCACCTAAAACTACTCAGCCAGAAAATCTGTAGCGCCCCGTTCGATTTATAGGATTTTTCGGATTATTCTATTTATCGAATTTTATTTTTGAGATTATATTTATTATATTGGTTGTGAGGTACTTAATTTATAGTATTAAGTACTCAATCATTTTATTTTTATACGTTCGTCGTTTGGCAATTTCGGTTAAATCGCGTAATTCGGAATTAGCCCGTTCGTTTGTTTGGATTTTCGGATAATTGTGGAATTATTGTTATTATTATTATTGCTCTCATTAATTTTTTTAATTGTTATTAATTGTTTATTAAAATATAAATAAATATTGTGTGTATTATAAATGTATAGGTATGAATGCCGGTTTTATAATTTAAAATATTTCCGGAGGTCATGTAGTATTTTCCCGAGTATCGTAAAAATATATAAATAATGTCGGTTTATATTGGTTAATTTTCGGGTCATCGTATTTATTTCTCCGAGCCTCGAATATAAATATTCGTTAAGTGTCGGGCCCGAGAAACCGGCCCACGCGCCGAACCAGCCCAAAAACCGGCCGACCCGCGAGCCCGACGACCCGACCCGCTTTTATTTTCTTGTTGGGAAAGACTTATACCCTAAATATATAAAACCATGAGATTTTTCTTCCCTTCCTCTCTATTTTTCTTTTCCTCGCGCAACATCTCTCTCTCTCTCTCTCCCCTCAGATCGATCGCCACCATCTCTCAATCTCTTCTCTCTCGCATAAAAAAAAAAGAGAGAGGAATCGATCGCTCTCTCTTCACCCTCGCTCTCGTTCACTTTCTCACCAGAAGGAAGAAGAGACGCCGCCACCACCAGCCATTGTCGTGAGTGATTACCGACCCCACTGTTGGCTTACCTTGTCACCTCAGGCCACCCCCGCGAGCCACGAACGAGTCACGCGAAGTTACCGAGCCGAGACGCGCAACTCGTCGAGCCCGAGCACCGCGCGGCTGCACCCATCCAGCCCTTCTCTCGACTCATTTTCGCGTAGTAATCCCGAGGACGGTACATGATGGCTTGTNTATATATATATATATATATATATATATATATATATGTATATATATATGTTGTGGTCCGAGTGAATTTACGAGCCTATATGGTGATCTATATTGAATTTGAATGAAGTCTTGATAAAGAATGCTAAGTATGAACCTAACCTTGTTTATGTGTCTTAATATGAGATATTCTGGTGTTGGTTTGATGTAATGAGTTGCTTTGTTATAGAAATTAATAAGGTGAAGGTTCATTAAGATTTCATGATTTAAGGTGTTATTACAGCCTCTGTCGAGCCTGAAAGGGCATGAAAAACTCCTTTTCCAAAATTATGTTCTTCATATGATTTGAAGTTCATTTGGTTTTGGTTCTGTGAGTTTTGGAATTTCTAAAATCAGACTTGAAATGAGAGAGTTATAACTTTTACAAAATTGTCGCGCAAGCAGTTTTTAACAAATCCCGGCAGCATGTGTGTGTTGAATGTTTTATCTGTTTGTTGCATATTAATGTGCTCAAATAAAAATGTAATCTTCATGAAAGTTATAGGTATTTTTTTAAGCTTTCTGATGAGGTATAGTTCGTGCTGATATGATGGCTGTAGCTCGGCTTGTGTTAGATTGAAGTAGGATATGCATGTAGTGAGTTATACTTTTGGACATCAAGGTGGTTCTAAATGTTAATTGATTTTATCCCTCTGTAATGACCTTATCTGCTTCAGTATTCTGAATAAAAGTTGTAGAACTATCTCGTAGGTTTCTAACAAGATAAGAAGCATGTCAATATGATAAGTGTAGCATGAGGTGTAATTTTTATAATAATGTTGTGCAAGCAGTTTTTCTGAAAAATCGGCTGTGTATATGATATCGAAGTTTGGTCTACAATTGATGTTCTAACATGCTCAAATGTGAAAGTGGTCTTCATGACAATTGTTTCTATGTATCTTGACTATCCATAGGTTTTTAAATCTGGTCAATTAGAGGTCTATAGCATGATTTAGACTATAAATACTGAAGTGTTATTTGTAAGCCGAATCAAATTCTAACACATTTTATGACCTAAATGTTTTGTGTTTAAAACTGTTTATAATGCCCTTATTTGCCAATGTGGTCTTCCGTAAAGTTTTTTATATTTGAGTTAGCTACATTTTGGTTTTTGAATTTCCTCAATAGCATGTCTGTAGCCCCATTTATATTTAATATACTGAGGTTCTGTCCACTATATGTTTCCAGATTTTCACAGCATCCCTGTTTCATATGTTTGACGATTTAAGACCTTCAAAATGCCATTATTTGCTTCTGATTTCTTCATGAAAATTGTAGAGGCATGTCTTAGGATTCATATGCAACTGGATTTGTGTCAATATGAATTATGTGTTGTAAATGTGTCAATTTCAAAATCGTTGCGGGTTATGTTTTGGAAATTTATGTGTTGTTTTCAAAAAATCAAATTTGTCTTTCATTGCTTGCTTATATGAACTATATGAGTCGAGTCTGATCACATGAATGTTGAAATGAGTGAACCCATGTGTGCAATAGTTATTTATAGGATTATTTTAATAAATGTAGGTGTTTGACGAGTCGAGCTCGCCTTCCAATCAATTGTTGTGCTTTATCTCCTGCTGTTACCAGGTGAGTTTTATTTAAAATTGCTATGCAGTAAATTGTTGTCTTACGTGTGGTATGATCAATGTATGCATGTGAACCATGTGGCCTTCGATGTGAGCTGTACCAGCCGTTGAACGGTTATCCCCGTAGCTATAGAACGTACCCTATGGGTAGTCTCCTTTATTTATGTATGGCCGTAAGACCGGGGCATGGGCCCTTGGCTGGTGATCCCCATTTGTAAGATCAATTCGTAGGTCTTGGCCGGCGGGGTGGATTACTCCTACTGGCTGGGCATCGTTGTAAGACCAAGACGTAGGTTTTGGCATTCGAATCGAGTATCAGCAGTAGTCTATGCGTAGGTGTGCACATGAGGGTTGACTCTGGGATAGGAGATGGGATAATTAATTGATTTGTATACATGCTGCGACCATACCTAACTTATTTATGATTATTGTTTTTATATATTGATAAATGTTTACTGCATAGTGGTGAGCACTACGAATTCCAATTGTGCTCACTCCCACCTGAAATTAACATTTCAGGTTAAGCAAGGCGGGTACGACGGTGGAGTAGAGCGAGTGGTGGTCGGTCTATGAGACCGGTTTTATTATTTGTTATGCTTCCGTGTTATAAACTGATTCTATGATTTATGAACTTGGGATATTTATGCATTTATGATTTTCGGATACAATGATTGAAATAATGTTAAGGAGATGCTCCTTAGATACTATGATTATTATTGGAACCCGGTTTGGGTAATTGGTGAACTTTTAGGAAACCCATTTTGGGAGTTAAAAATTATGTTGATGTTTGATGTTAAAAATGAGTTACGCCAAAAGTATGTTTGAAATAAATTTTGAAAAAATTTAATCTGATTTTTCTGAAAGTCCGGAATTTCTTTAAAATCAATGCAACACCCCGCTTCTATAGGGCCAATTTTTTGCAAATTTTAACTCTTTCGAAAACGCTTATAAATTTTTTCGAAATCATTTGCAAACTATCTCGGGATGCTGCTGAAACTTATTTGCTTTGAAAATTCATTTTCTTTAACTAGGTCTATCAACTGGTTTAGACTTTAAGAAAATTAGATTTAAATCTTTTATCGAATCTTGCATTTTTAACTGGTTTCGTTCGTACTGGCGAACTGGGTAAATTATTTAAGTCTGAAAGTACTGTTGTGCAAGTTCGAAATAAAAGCAAGCATAGCGGAAAGTCTGAAAATGCGTGAAATATTAGTTATACAAAACATGATAAAAAATGTCCCTGGAACGGCTCGCTGTGCCATCTCCACGACCACAACCACCACAGCTTGACTCACGCCTGCCCGCCGACCCTGCCATCTGAAAATATAAAGTGGGGGTAAGTACGGTCCACTTGTACTCGATAAAAACCCATTCTAAAGTAAATAACAATAATAATAATGATATCACAGATCCGGTATATATAAGTAACTGAAACTCCCGGACACTCTGGCCGGTAACTATAATCTCCCGGACACTCTGGCCGGTAACTCCCGGACACTCTGGCTGGTAACTCCCGGACACTCTGGTCGGTACCGTGTTCACACTCCGATGGTATATTTAAGGCGAACTGGGCCACCACCAGAACATAGGGAAGGACAACTCGGCCTTAACCCCAAGCGGATAAAACTCATATACATACCTGAACGTGATATCGACTATTATACTCAATGTATAACCCAGACTGGGTCCCCACCTGATTTGCTTTGAAAATATGTAAGTGCGGCTGTGCTGGTAGCTGACTCATCAAGCTACATAAAAATATAAGCAAATAAATATACTAAGTACTATGCTCGTCATATGCTCAATAATATGCTAGGATGCTCTACTCTATCAGATCACTCGTCCGGATAAAAAGGAACGCTCTACGGATTCACTAAAATAATTCTAAGTCCGGAAAATAGACTGATATGCTTAACTGATTTGGTCTAGCTCGGAAAATCACTTAGATTTTGGAATAAGACTCGGACCGAAAATCACGAACCAAAACTGACTCGAACCGCCGGCTAAACCGGCCGGTTCGCTCACTAACAGAACCACGTCGGGCTGAACCGGATCGGGTCGGACCGCCGGTTCACTCTGGACCGGGTGGTCACGGGCTGCATGGACTGGCCGGGCTCGGTCCCGTGTCGGGCCTGCTGGGGCCCTGGCACGGCGCTGGGTGCGACCGGGCCTCAGTACTAGGCGCTGTTGGGCGCGGGCGGTCCGGCTAGCACGGGCCCTAGCATGACTGGTGCCACTAGGTGCTGCTGGGCACGGCTAAGGGTGGCTGGGTGCTCTGGTGTGCTACTGGCGCGAGCACGGGCACGACTGGTGCCACTCGGGTGCTACTGGGCACAGCCGAGATTAACTGGGCGCTGGGAGTGCGACTGGGCACTGGGGCGTGCGACTGGTCACGGCCCGAGTGCGGCTGGCGCGAAAACTGGCGCAGCCACGCACTACTCATGCGACTCTGGCGCGACTAAGGCTGTTAGGGCACTGCTAGGTGACCCTGGGCACGCGGACGAGCTGTTGGGCACGTCCCGGGCCAACTGAGTGCTTGGGCGTGCTGCTGGGCACGTCCTGAGGCCTCTGAACACGGCTCGGGTTCAGTAAGGTGCGGCACTGAACACTCGGGTGCGCTGCTGGCACGACCCGAGGTCGACTCTGCGTGGCACGAGCGTCTGGCTTGAGGTCACGCGTGCACTGACGTTGGGACAGCGCTGTTGGAGGTGCTCTGGCGCGACTGGCGCTGAGACCTCGCTGGCTGGCACGGACAGGCGCTGCTGGGCCCTGCTGGGGCTGCGGTGCCTAGCGAGCGCTAGGCGCGGGCATGGACAGAGGCACTGCCTGGCCTCTGCGACGCAGCACGGTGATGAGAGATCGTGCGTCCGATTGCCGGTCGAGCCACAAAAGCGCCTCGGTCACGACGACGGGTTCGGAGGTTCACTTGCGCGCCCGTTCGAGAGTTAGTTGCAAAAGAAAACGTAGGGAATTCTAGAGCAAGGAGTTGAACAAAGTTCGATTTTTTGTATATATTTCTGAATGCCTCAAATAACAAAAGCATAGGCCTTTGTATAGGCGTCAAAGTATATCTAGTCCTAATCAAACTAAACAACCAAATAAGCAATAAAATATTAAGAGTCCTAAATAATCTAGGAAACATAAAGTAATAAGAAAATTAAAGATCTAGAAGAATCCTAAAGATCCTTGACTTGCGCGGCACGTCCGAAACCCTAACCGCCACGGGTCTCGCCTTTGGCCGCTTTACCTATTGCCTCGAGGACTAAGGCATCTTTGTCCTCGCGCGCGCGTGCACTCTCCTCATTTGCTTCCCCTGATTCCTCGAGGACTATGGTCGCGTGCGTCTCCCTGCCAACGCGTGCCCACACGCCCGCGCCGCTTGCGTCCCCGACTCCTTCGCGCGCTCCGCCTCCGCGCCCGGGCATACCTGTCTCGAGTACGAGCGCGTTGCCTCCTCTCCGTGCTAACCTCCTCCTTGCGTGATAAGCCCGACTCGCGACATTCTTGAGTTGCCGTGCCGCATTCTCATCATTCCCGTCCCCTTCAAGTGCTTCCTTGTCCTCAAGGATGAAAGACGGAAATTGGGCTTGCATTTCTTCTAAGTCCTCCCATGTCGTCTCTTTCGTCGGCAAATCTTCCCACTCGACCAACACCTCCCATCAATATCGACCAGCCTTTCTACTTTTCCGATATTCGACCGCGCGACTGGGTCGCACAACGATGTGTCCGTCCCGTGTTGTTGCCGGTAGTCGGTCATACACTCGGTGTGACTCACCTAAACTTCGCTTGAGCTGTGAAACATGAATCACCGGGTGGATGTGTGAATCTTCCAGAAGCTCGAGCCGATAGGCCACTTTGCCTACGCGTCTCAGAACTTGGTATGGGCCGTAGTAGCGCACGCCGAGCTTGGTGGCCGCCTTTTGCACCGCGGTGCGCTGTTTGAAAGGTCTTAATTTAAGGTAGACAAAGTCACCTTGCTCGAATTTCTCCTCACGTCGCTTTGCATCATGATAGGCCTTCATTTGGTTGATCGAGCCTTCAAGATTTTTCTTCAACTCACGCAACATCAGGTCGCGTTCCATCAATTCACGATCAACCTCGTCGTTTACGGCATTCCCCGCGACATAATTCACTAGTTCGAATGGTGTCGCCTTTGTCGAGCTATGATAGGTGGTGTTATACCAATACTTGGCCCAAGGCAAGTACCCTTCCCATAGCTTCGGGAACTGGTGCACATAGCACCTTAGGTATTGCTCTAATGTGCGGTTGGTGACCTCGGTCTGGCCGTCCGTTTGCGGGTGGTAGGCCGAGCTCATTGATAGTTCCGTCCCTTGTAGCTTAAAAAACTCGGACCAAAAACTACTGATGAATATCCGATCACGATCAGAAACAATCGACCTTGGGATCCCATGTAGCTTCATGATATACTCCACAAACAGCCTTGCGATGGTCTTTGCCGTGTACGAGTGCGCCAATGGCACGAAGTGTGCGTACTTGGTCAAACGGTCAACAACGACCATCACGCCATCAAACCCATTTGACAATGGTAACCCTTCGATAAAGTCCATCGTGATATCCTCCCAAATCCTAGCTGGTACTGACAATGGTTGTAACAGCCCACTTGGTCGTCGAGCGTCGGCCTTGGTCCGTTGGCATTCATCGCAGCGCGCAACGTAGTGGCGCACCGCCCCTTGCTATCCCAGCCAATAGAAAGTATTGGCCATCCTTGCCCACGTCCTATAGAACCCAGAGTGTCCTCCAAGCCTAGAGTTGTGGAAGTGCTGCAAAATTTTCTCGCGGAGTGGTTTCTCATCCGGCATGAGAGCTCGACCTCGGTAGAGTAAGAGGCCGTTGTGCCGCTCATAGTCCGCAACAGCCGCAACTCCCGCGTCCACTTGGCGCTGAAGATCTCGACAGTGCGTATCTCTTTCCTGGGCCACCTTTACTTCATCCCACACAGCCCAGGTAAGCCCTGAGATAGTCTCGAGCTCCGCTACGTCAGTGCGTCAGGACAGCGCGTCGGCCACGGCGTTTTGCCGCCCGGGCCGGTACACAATCTCGAAGTCGAAACCCATGAGTTTCGAGACGAACTTCTGCTGCTTCGGCGTCACAATCATTTGCTCTAGCAAGTGCTTGAGGGGCTGTTGATCGGTCACGATCTGAAAGCGTCGACCCATGAGGTACGGTCTCCAGCACCGCACGGCCTCTACCAATGCCAACATCTTCTTTACGTAAGCGGACATACCCAGCCGCGTTGTGCCCAGCGCCTTACTAAGGAAAGCCAAGGGCCGCCCTTCCTGCACTAGGACCGCCCCAATTCCTATGTCACTTGCATCGTTATGGACTTCGAACATTGCCTCGAACCTAGGCATGGCGAGCACTGGTGTGGTCGTCATGGCTTGCTTTAATTTCTCGAACGCGACCTCACTATCCTCGGACCACTTGAAACCGCCTTTCTTGGTCATCTCGGTGAGAGGCTTGGCAATGGTACCATAATCTTTTACGAACTTTCGGTAATAACCCGTAAGGCCGAGAAAGCCCCGAAGTTGTGTGAGACTGGTGGGTTTCGGCCAGTTCACCATGGCTTCGATTTTTCTCGGGTCGACCTTAACCCCATCGTTCGATATGAAATGTCCAAGGTACTCGACCGATTCCTGACCGAACGAACACTTGGATGGCTTGATGTGGAATGAGTTTTCCTCCAGAATCTCCATTACTATACGCAAGTGTTCGAGGTGCGCCTCCCAATTTTTCGAGTATACTAGGATGTCGTCGAAAAATACGAGCACGAACTTGCGTAGGTGCTCCTTGAATATGGAGTTCATCGCGAACTGAAAGGTTGATGGTGCATTACACAAACCAAAAGGCATCACTAAGTACTCATAATGCCCTTGGTGAGTGCAAAAAGCCGTCTTCAGAATATCTGCTGGATGGAGACGGATTTGGTGATACCCGGCTCTAAGGTCGAGCTTGGAGAAGTAGCGCGACCCTCCTAACTCGTCGAGCATGTCGTCGACACTTGGAATCGGAAATCGGTCCTTGATAGTCGCGCCATTAAGCGCACGATAATCTGTGCAAAACCTCCATGTGCCGTCTTTTTTCTTCGCGAGTAGGACCGGCGACGAGAATGGGCTCGTGCTATGCTGAATGAGCCCGGACTCGAGCATCTCGCTCACCTGCCTCTCGATCTCCGTCTTTTGGAAGTGCGCGTATCGATAGGGATGAACGTGCACTACTTGCTTTTCGTCGACCAGTGGTATGCGATGGTCGAACTCCCGGTGTGGTGGTAGCCCTTGCAGATCGCCCAGGACTCGACCAAACTGCTCGAGCAACTCGCGTATCTCCTCCTGCGATCGCTCGACCTTACCTTTGCATGACTCGAGCTCTTCGATCATTACCGCATAAAGTTGGCCACCTGTTCGCCATACTTGCTCGATGTTTTTGAGACCCACTTCCCTGGTCCCACTGGTTTCGCTCGCCCTTAACGTGACTTTCTGTGCTCCCGAGTCGAACTTCATGACCCCCGTGCGATAATTGGTGGTCACCTCGCCCAACCCTTCTAGCCATTGGACCCCCAACACTACGTCGGGTCCCACAAGTGGTAGAGCATAAAGATCAGCCTTGACGGTTACTCCATGGAACTTGATCGGTACGTCCTTGAAGGCTTCGGAACATCGCAACCGTTCGCCATTGGCTACGCGTACGTCGAAAGGTTCGACTGTGGTTGTGGGTAGCTTCAACTTCTAGGAAAGGGTTGCGTTGATAAAATTATGTGATGACCCGTTGTCGACGAGCACAATCACGCGTCGGTCCTTGACCCACGCGGGTAGACGCATCGTCCTCGGCCCGCGCGTGCCAGCCATCGCATGCATCGAGATCTCAGCCTCCCCTACTTGTGCCTCTACCTCATCAACCTCCAGCTCGTCCGTCAATGGATCCTCCTCGTCAGATTCGACTATGTCGATCACGAATGCCTATTTGCACCTATGGCCGGGTACAAACTTTTCCTCGCACTTGAAACATAGGCCCTTCTCGCGTCGCCTACGCATCTCCTCGAACGAAAGTCGCTTCACCTCGGGTATGGGTGGTCAAGGATTATTCGACGGTCGAGGATTCGAATTGGGCATGTTTAGGCCCGATGGTGCACGACGCTGCTTGGGGAACCGCGACTTCGCCTGTCCCCTTTGAGTGGCAGCGAGGTGGTCATCCCTCCGCCTAGCAACTTCCATGGCCCTTTGCATCGTATCCCGTTTTTCCAATCGCACTTCTGCAGCCAAATCAAACCTTAACCCGCCAATGAATGCACCCACCAGCGCGCTCTCGGGCCATCCACGCACTCGACACGCGAGCCGTTCAAACTTCTTTTGGTAGTCCCGTAGACTCCCAGTCTGCCGTATGCGCGAAAGTGCTTCATCGTAATTAAGGTAGTCGGATGTTCCGAACCGCGTGAGTAGTTCGCGTTCGAAATTCTCCCACTCGATTACTTGTTGCCTTCCGCGATAGACGCTTACGAGCCATTGCCACCATACGTTGGCCTCGCTGTCTAAATAATACGCCGCATAACACACCCACTCGTTCCTAGCCGTTTCATTAAGCTCAAAATATTGCACAGCCCGGTTGAGCCATGCGTCGGGGTCAGTTCCGGTGAACGTGGATAACGTAAGTCGCGGTTTGTCAATCCGCGGTCGATCGTGATTGTTCGAAGCTTGGGACTGCTGCTCGAACTCTTCTTCCTCATGCTCATGCGCGCCATGGTGTGGATCGGGCCGCCTGCCCCGTCCTTGGATGCTTCGTGCCATCTCATCAAATCTTCGGTTCATGATTTCCATGAGATCACGCACCGAAGCTTTGGTAGAGTCGAGCCCTTCGCCAAAACTGCCCATAGCTTCGCTCATGGTACGTACTTGCATGTCTAAGTTCTCGAGCTTGTCTTTCATCTCTTTGTTGGCCATGGCTTTCTTCTCCCTCCTTCGCTCTTTACTATTTGGACTTTTTTTTTTTTTGAACAAACGGAATTTAAAAGAAAAGATGGGACAAAAACGCACGATCAAAGTCTCTCAATGAAAGCACCAATGATGAGAGATCGTGCGTCCGATTGCCGGTCGAGCCACAAAAGCGCCTCGGTCACGACGATAGGTTCGGAGGTTCACTTGCGCGCCCCTTCGAGAATTAGTTGCAAAAGAAAACGTAGGGAATTCTAGAGCAAGGAGTTGAACGAAGTTCGGTTTTTTGTATATATTTCTGAATGCCTCAAATAACAAAAGCATAGGCCTTTATATAGGCGTCAAAGTAAATCTAGTCCTAATCAAACTAAACAACCAAATAAGCAATAAAATATTAAGAGTCCTAAATAATCTAGGAAGCATAAAGTAATAAGGAAACTAAAGATCTAGAAGAATCCTAAAGATCCTTGACTTGCGCGGCACGTCCGAAACCCTAACCGCCACGGGTCTCGCCTTTGGCCGCTTTACCTATTGCCTCGAGGACTAAGGCAGCCTTGTCCTCGCGCGCGCGTGCACTCTCCTCATTTGCTTCCCCTGATTCCTTGAGGACTATGGTCGCGTGCGTCTCCCTGCTAACGTGTGCCCACACGCCCGCGCCGCTTGCGTCCCCGACTCCTTCGCGCGCTTTGCCTCCGCGCCCGGGCATACCTGTCTCGAGTACGAGCACGTTGCCTCCTCTCCGTGCTAACCTCCTCCTTGCGTGATAAGCCCGACTCGCGGCATTCTTGAGTTGCCATGCCGCATTCTCATCACACGGGCACGGCACGCGCGACTGGCGCGGCTGGTGATCCTAGCCGGTCCTTGCCGGACTTCAGACCACTAATTCCGGTGACTACTGAACCAACCCAACATAATATGACATAGTACACTCAAAAATGTCAAAAGTCACTGAGGGACCTCGGTTGGATTTAGAAGTGGGCTTATAGGGCCGATTAGGCACGAGGCCACATTAGGTCACCAAAATGAACATGTTTAACTTGCAAATTGACTTAGGGCCGAATTATCTACATCAAAAATCATGACTATGGATGCTAGAATATTGGTCATTACATGCACGCACATACACTTAGGTTCGGAGGTGAAAATGGCTCGATTTCACATAACGAATTGACCGAACATATGAACTCAAGCATGCTAATCTATTACCAATGTTATACACATGATTTTTGAGGATTTATAAGCCATCAAACTCGGCCATTTCATGCATGTGCTAGAATTTTTGAAATTAAGGCTCAAATGTTCAAAAATTCATATCTTCTTATTCTCACGTGCATGGCCTCATTTTTATACATGATAAATCTTAAAATAGTCATGTATAAGCTGGGAAAAATGAGGAATGTGAGCTTACCTTGCTCCAAATTCGAAATGGAGCTAATGGCCTCAACTAGGGCTCACTCGCGGCTTGTGACCTTAGGTTTCAACTTCGGGGCTAATTGCTGCGATTGAGGGGTGCTAGAGGCTTACAAAAATCCACCAAACACTATGGTAAGGATATACCACGAGTGTGTAAGGCTGGAGTGGTGTAAGGCTCGAGCTTCTTCTTCCTCGGGCTAAATCACGCGCGCGATGGCTAAGGGCCTTGCTCTCGGCTTTCTTTGGTTTTCTCTCAATATGTTGAAGAACTTAAGTGTCCAAGAGCTGAAATAAGTCTGAGGAGAGTCCCTTATAAAGGTGAGAGGGGCAGAGCTATCAATGAGGGCAAGTGGGGGACAAAGGCTCATCACATGCGCATGGGACATGGTGAAGTCTTGGAGCATGGGTCTTGGCATGATATGGACTGACTTCACCACGTTTACATCTTGCAGAATATAATATGATGGGGAAGTGGTCTGGTCGACCTCCCATGAAGTGGGGGACAATTCCAAACCCCCATACAATAAAAAAATGCCCCACTCATATTAAATTAATGTTAGTGCACTTTGACCATGCCAATCCACTCTTGACTAAGGCTTAGGCTTAATTAACTCCCATTTACCTCTTAATCACACGCATCATCTTGGGCATGAAGGAAATTGGGCCGAACTTATGCATATTGGGCTTGGAAGTGGACTAGTGCGCTGTCAACGCTGCGCCTGGGCTCTGCTGGGCCCTGGGCGTCGCCTGGGCTGCACACGGCACTGGGCCTGGGCGCAAGCTGGGCGCGAGGTCTGCTGGTCTGGGCTGCGCGCGAGAAATACTTGGGTCGAGAGATATTATCTTCTATGGCTGATCAATGGCTGAATTTATTAGCCCAAAATACTTAGAAACATTCCCATATGAGCTCAGCCATGACTAGGGCCAACTCGGTATGGCTAGGCTCGCGCACTTGGACGGAGCGCGCATCACTTGGGCGCGGGAACTTGGACCGAGGCTAACCCTTGCCTATGGCTGAAAAATGGCCACACTAAGGTGCCACAAGACTTACGAAACTTCCCCTTAACACTCGGTAATAACTTGGTGCGAACTTGGCACGACTTTGGCCCTAACTCGCGAACCCTAGGCGCGAGTGATCTCGGGGCCACGCACGAGCTAGGTGCGATACACTTGACCGAGGGAAATAACATCCAAGGCTCGATGAAAAGATCTCATACTTAGAAAATATTCTAAGTAAGGCTATGAGCACGACTAGGGCTCGAACAAGACTCGAGACTACTAGGGCTCGAGAATTGGCTAGGCGCGATACTCGTGACCGAATGACTTGGTTCCGGACACGGCTAGATTTGAACGATATATCGAAACATACTCGGTTCCGATTATTCGTCAACTGAAATAATTAATTCCGACTGAATAAAATTCATTGCTAAAATAAATGGACCGGAATTAATAACTGAGATTGAATAGCTGATAACTGGGCTCGGAACTCAAGACGAGCAGTATTAATAAAAAGAAATAGTTCAAGTTGGAACTAAACACTGTCATTTTATTAATACAGAACTGGGCTATTACAATCTATCCCCCTTAAAATATTTCCGCCCTCGGAAATACTAAAACTGGGGAAAAACATACAACTAGATACAATCAAAACTTAAAATCTGGAAAACAGCTCTGATGTCTGCCTCGCGCTCCCAAGTGGCATCTGAATCTCGGTTCCTGAGACGAAGAACCTTTCGGTCCAAAACTGCTACCGGCTGCTCCTTGTATGTCAAATCTGGCTGAAGCTGAATCTCAGTGTGCTGAAGCACATGCTCGGGATCACACACGTATGGGCGTAAAATCGAAACGTGAAACACGTTATGCACGCCTGCCAACTCAGGAGGCAGAGCTACTCGATAGGCGACTTCGCCCACTCGCTTGAGAATCTCGAACGGGCCTATATAGCGAGGATGCAACTTCCCTCTCTTCCCGAAGCAAACGACACCTCTCATCGGCTGAACCTTCAGGAATACATGATCTCCGGGCTCAAAATGCATCTCTCGTCTATGCTTGTCGGCTGAGGACTTTTGCCGACTCTGGGCTGTCTTGAGCCTCTCTCTGATCCAGGCTACCTGCTCAACTGTCTCCTCGATCAACTTCGGACCGAGTACTCGTCGCTCTCCGACGTCATCCCAATAAAGGGGCGACCGACACTTGCGGCCATAAAGTGCTTCGTAGGGAGCCATTTGAATAGACGCCTGATAATTGTTGTTATTGGCGAACTCAACTAGTGGCAGCCACTTCTCCCACTTAGCACCTCTGTCCAGAATCAAGGCTCGGAGCATATCTTCGAGCGTCTAGATCGTCTTCTCGGACTGGCCGTCCGTCTCTAGATGGTAAGCCGAACTAAATTTTATTTGGGTGCCCATTGCCTCATGCAAACTCTCCCAGAATCTGCTGGTGAATCTGGGATCTCGATCGGATATGATCGTAACGGGCACTCCGTGGAGTCGGATAACACCACGGGTATATATCTCGGCTAACTGACCTATCGACATGGTCATCGTCACAGGCATGAAATGTGCGACTTTTGTTAGCCTGTCTACCACTACCCAAATCGCGTCGTGATGCTCGGACGACTTAGGTAGTCCCGTGACGAAGTCCATGGTAACCTCTTCCCACTTCTAGCTGGGAATCTCAAGTGGCTGTAGTAGACCTATGGGACTCTTGTGTTCGGCCTTAACTTGCTGACAGACCAAACACTTCCTCACGAAGTCTGCTACATCTCTCTTCATTCCTCGCCACCAGAACGACCTTCTCAGGTCGTGGTACATCTTGGTACTCCCAGGGCGGGCTAAATATGGCGCATTGTGGGCCTCAGTCAGGATTTCCTTGCGTAAAAATCCCGACTTTTGGCACGACAATGCGGCCTCTGAACACCAAGGCTCCATCTATGCCTCGGTAAAAACCCTTTATGCCTCCGGCGTGAACCTTCACTTCTAAAGCGCGAATGAACTGATCGCAGGATTGCTCCCGCCGGATTCTATCTCTTAGCATGGGCTGAACTCGCATCGAGCTAACACTCCCCGAAATCTCCTTAGGAAGTGAGTCGACGACCTCAATCTACATCCGGGCAAACTCTCGGATAAGCTGGCACTGATCGGTGATAGCACAAACTGACTCACCCCTCACCTTTCAGCTTAGGGCGTCTGCTACCACGTTCGCCTTCTCCGGATGGTACTGTATGGTGCAGTCATAATCTTTCACAAGCTCCAACTATCGCCTTTGATGCATGTTGAGCTCCTTCTGTGTGAAGATATACTACAAACTCTTGTGATCGGTAAAGATCTTGCACCGACCACCATACAGATAATGGCGCCAAATCTTGAGTGCATGCACAATCGCTGCCAACTCTAGGTCGTACGTAGGGTAATTATGCTCATGTGGATTTAACTGACGTGAAGCGTATGCTACGACTTGGCCATCTTGCATCAGCACACACCCAAGACCCTGCTTCGAGGCATCACTATAGATGGTGAAACCTCGAGTAGGATCCAAAATAGTCAGCACTGGAGCCGTCGTAAGCCTCTTCTTGAGCTCCTGAAAGCTCTTCTCACAATGACTCATCCACTCAAAATCCACAGATTTCCTTGTCAACTTGGACAAGGGGAGGGCAATCTTGGAAAATCCCTCGATAAATCTGCGATAGTACCCTGCTAGACCGAGAAAACTGCGAACCTCGGTGGGACTTCTGGGTGCTGACCAGTTCCGAACTGCGGCAACCTTCGCCGGATCAACCTCTATGCCTCTCTCGGTGATGATGTGGCCTAGAAATGCCACTCGCCTCAGCCAAAATTCACACTTGGAGAACTTGGCGTACAACTTTTCTCGCCTAAGGGTCCCGAGAACAACCCTCAGATGCTGCTCATGATCCTCCAAACTCTTGGAGTAGACGAAAATATCATCAATGAAGACGATAACAAATTGGTCTAGGTACTGATGGAACACCCGATTCATCAAGTCCATGAATACTGCTGGCGCATTGCTCAGACCAAACAGCATAACCACAAACTCGTAGTGCCCATATCTCGTCCGGAAAGTAGTCTTGGCTACATCGGACTCCTTAATCTTCAGCTGATGATAGCCTGAGCGTAAATCGATCTTGGAAAATACGCAAGCTCCTCTCAGCTGGTCAAACAAGTCGTCTATCATGGGAGCGGATACTTATTCTTCACCGTTAACCGGTTGAGATCCCGGTAATCGATGCACATTCTCATGGACCTGTCTTTCTTTTTGACGAATAGGACGGGTGCTCCCCAAGGTGAGACGCTTGGTCGGATAAAACCGAGTTTCAACAACTCCTCGATCTGTGTCTTCAGCTCCTGCAACTCCTTCGGAGCCATACCGTATGGTGCCTTAGACACCGGTCCTGCTCCTGGAACAAGATCGATGGTGAACTCCACCTGCCTGCTGGGTGGTCCTCCTGGTAGCTGATCCGGGAACACATCCACGAACTCACGAACAATTGGAACGTCGTGAGGTGTCTGTGCTCTCGATCCTTCATCGACAAGGCTCACCAGGTAACCCTGACAATCTCCTCTGCACAGAATCTTCCTTGCCTTTGCCATCAAAACGACACGAGGTAGGGTTCGCGTCTTTGAGACGAAAAACGTGACCTAACTGTCCTTCGGAAGGTGAAGAATAACCTCCCGATCGTGGCAACGAATGTCTGCTCGATAACGCGTCAATCAATCCATACCGAGAATGAGGTCGAAATCCCTCATTTCGATAACATAAGCTTTGGCCTTCAGGATTCGGCCGCCAATACTAAGGTTAAGGTCCTCTGCCTTGGAGCTCGTCACTATCTTCCTTCCCGAGGCTAGACTCACCTCGAGAGGGTCAACAGTGTTGATGGGCTAAACTCCAATGGCCTCTACACATCGAGTCGACACAAACGAGTGCGTCGCACCAGTGTCGAACAGAGCAAATATAGGTACATCATTCAAAATAATCATCCCAGACATAGTAGCTGGGTTCTGCTCTGCCTCAGCCTGCTCGACTGCATACACCTGGGCCTGCTGTCCTCGCCTCTGCTGCTGAGGCGCCTCTGCTTTTGCTGCTGCTGCTGTTGCTGTCGGGGCTGCTGCTGAGGCTACTGCTGCTGCTGCCTATCCGGACAGTTCAGAACGGTATGCCCGGGCCTCCGACAGTGAAAGCAGACGTTCTGCCCGGCAAGACACTCTCCGCGGTGTGGGCGTCCGCATGTGCCATATGCTAGAATCTGTGGTTGTCTCTGCCTGTTCCTCCGGTCATTTTGTTGACCCTTCCACTTCCTCTTGTTCTTAGGCTTCGCCTGTTGAACAGGCGCTGGCTGAGCTAGGGGCAATGCCGGATACTGAGCTGGGGGCAACACTGGGGGCTGAACTGATGGCTGCACTAGATCCATCCTGAGATTGGCGTCTGTCTCTTGGGCCTTAGCGATGACATCGGCGTAAGACTTGACGCCATGTCCCGCTACGTGGTGACGGATAGCTGGCAGTAATCCATCACGGAAGCGTCTCGCCTTCTTCGTCTCGGTGTCCACCAGATAAGGGACAAAGGACCCGAGACGAACAAACTCCCGCTCGTACTCATCCACGGAGCAGTGGCCCTGCTTAAGCGCCAAGAATTGGCGCTCCATCTCAGCCTTGTAGGTATCCGGGTAATACTTCTCCCGCAGCATCTCCTTGAATTGGGGCCATGTGAGGTTCTCCTTCTCACCAGGGCGCAAGCCCCAGTAGGAGTTCCACCACAGCCTGGCGTCTCCTGTCATCTGGACCTTGGCACACAGAATGTTGTGCCTCTCGGAGCATTCGATGATCTCGAAAATGGCCTCGAGACCCTGGATCCACTCATCAACTAGGCGAGGATCTCCCTGCCCCGAGAACTTATCTGGGTTGTAGACGCGAAACTGGGCGACTACTTCAGCCTAGGTTATCTCTCTCTGAGCTTGGTTCTGACGACGGGCCATCTGAGAAATAAGCCGCGTAATTGGTCAGATCAGGAGGTGAAATTGAATAAGGCTGAAAGAAAATGCTGAATACTGGACTAGGCACAAATTTCTTGACGAGTTGCTGAAAATAACTCGATAATCTAGAGTTCGAATCTAGAGTTCTGAATTCTGATAGAGGATTTATCTGATACTGCTAGGAGTCTTATACTGATCTGAGCATCTAAAGTTCGGATTATCTGAATCCTATTGAGCATAGACATAGTAAAGTTTGCTTATATAAATTTTGAAAAACTTTACAGCATGCACTTATCTGGTAGTTGGCGCGGCGTGAGTGTGGTGTGGTCGGGTTTTGCAAAACTTCATGTCTTTTAAAACCATTCAGAAGCACAAAAATGCTCTGATACCAACTGCAACACTCCGCTTCTATAGGGCCAATTTTTCGCAAATTTTAACTCTTTCGAAAACGCTTATAAATTTTTTCGAAATCATTTGCAAACTACCTCGGGATGCTGCTAAAACTTATTTGCTTTGAAAATCCGTTTTCTTTAACTAGGTCTATCAACTGGTTTAGACTTTAAGAAAATCAGATTTAAATCTTTTATCGAATCTTGCATTTTTAACTGGTCCCGTTCGTACTGGCGAACTGGGTAAATTATTTAAGTCTGAAAGTACTGTCCTGCAAGTTCGAAATAAAAGCAAGCATAGCGGAAAGTCTGAAAATGCGTGAAATATTAGTTATACAAAACATGATAACAAATTTCCATGGAACGGCTCGCTGTGCCATCTCCACGACCACAACAACCACAGCTCGACTCACGCCTGCCCGCCGACCCTGCCATCTGAAAATATAAAGTGGGGGTGAGAACGGTCCACTTGTACTCCATAAAAACCCATTCTAAAGTAAACAACAATAATAATAATGATATCACAGATCCGGTATATATAAGTAACTGAAACTCCCAGACACTCTGGCCGGTAACTGTAATCTCCCGGACACTCTGGCTAGTACCGTGTGCACACTCCGATGGTATATTTAAGGCGAACTGGGCCACCACCAGAACTTAGGGAAGGACAACTCGGCCTTAACCTCAAGCGGATAAAACTCATATACATACCTGAACGTGATATCGACTATTATACTCAATGTATAACTTAGACTGGGTCCCCACCTGATCTGCTTTGAAAATATGTAAGTGCGGTTGTGCTGGTAGCTGACTCCTCAAGCTACATAAAAATATAAGCAAACAAATATACTAAGTACTATGCTCGTCATATGCTCAATAATATGCTAGGATGCTCTACTCTATCAAATCACTCGTCCGGATAAAAAGGAACGCTCTACGGGTTCACTAAAATAATTCTATGTTTGGAAAATAGACTTATATGCTTAACTGATCTGGTCTGGCTCAGAAAATCACTTAGATTTCAGAATAGGACTTGGACCGAAAATCACGAACCAAAACTGACTCGAACCGCCGGCTAAACCGGCTGGTTCCCTCACTAACTGAACCGGGTCAGGCTGAACCGAACCAGGTCGGACCGCTGGTTCACTCTGGACCGGGTGGTCACGGGCTGCATGGACTGGCCGGGCTCGGTCTTGTGCCGGGCCTGCTGGGGCCCTGGCATGGCGCTGGGCACAAGCTGGGTGCGACCGGGCCTCGGTACTAGGCGCTGCAGGGCGCGGGCAGTGCGGCTGGCACGCCCTGG
>BKCP01005627.1:845384-877344 GCA_008636005.1 Striga asiatica
GGCACGCCCTGGCACGACTGGTGCCACTAGGTGCTGCTGGGCACGGCTAAGGGTAGCTGGGTGTTCTGGTGCGCTACTGACGCGAGCACGGGCACGACTGGTGCCACTCGGGTGCTACTGGGCACAACCGAGGTCAACTGGGCGCTGGGAGTGCGACTGGGCATTGGGGCGTGCGATTGGTCACGGCCCGAGTGCGGCTGGCGCGAAAACTGGCGCAGCCACCCACTACTCATGCGACTCTGGCGCGACTAAGGCTGTTAGGGCGCTGCCGGGCGACCCTGGGCACGCGGGCGAGCTGTTGGGCACGTCCCGGGCCAACTGAGTGCTCGGGCGTGCTGCTGGGCACGTCACAAGGCCTCTGAACACGGCTCGAGTTCAGTAAGGTGCGGCACTGAACACTCGGGTGCGCTGCTGGCACGACTCGAGGTCGACTCTGTGTGGCACGAGCGTCTGGCTCGAGGTCACGCGTGCACTGACACTGGGACAGCACTGCCGAGCGCTGTCAGAGGTGCTCTAGCGCGATTGGCGCTGAGACCTCGCTGGCTGGCACGGACAGGCGCTGCTGGGCGCTGTTGCGTGCGTTGTGGCTGCGTGATCCGGATGTGGCTAGGCAGCTGAAGAACGCCTCGAGCCGGGCCTATCATGCGCGCAAGAGGTTAGCACAACAGGCGGATGAGACACAAGCCATCGCGTGCGGGGCATGCGAGGTCGGCGAGGGGGACCCGGTAGAAGAGAGCGCGCAGCTAGCGCGTGGGCAAAATGCGGTCGCGAGGGGTGAGGTGAGTGGCGCGGACGCGCGCGACGCGAGGGACGCGCGCGAGGAGGTTTCGGGTGGCAGGCACGCGCGCGAGGAGTCCGCTGGGCGCGAGGAATCGAGCGGGGCGCGCAGCGGGGAAGCACGCGCGGGGACGGGCGGCGCGACCTTAATCCTCGAGGACTAAGGCAAGGCGCGCGAGATCCAAGGGCGGCGAGTAGGCGGTTGGGATGTTTGGCTTGGAGTGCAAGTCAAGGCTTTTCAAGATCCCTTAGTTATTTAGGTTTCCTTATTCCATTATGATTTCTAGATTGTTTAGGACTTTAATATTTTATTGCTTTAATTAGTGATTTAGTTCCTTAGGACTTTATTTATTTCCAAGCATTAGGAGTTCTTTTTAGTTTAGGAATAGACTTAGTTTGACATCTATAAACATGCCCCATTGTCATTCGAAATTATCATTCAGAAATTAATAGAAAAACCGAACTTTTGTTCAAACACTTTGCCTTAGATATCTTTTCGATTTCTTTCGCAATTTTATCGTTTCAAGGGGTGCGGTTGTGCAAACTTCGAGACACCTATCGGCGATTCAAGGTACTGGTTTGTGGCTTATCGAAAATCGGGACACGCGATCTTCATCATTGGTGCTTTCATTGAGATTATCTAGATCGTGTGTCTTTTTCTACCCCATTCCCTTTCCTTTTTCTTCTTCTTTATTTTCGTCCTCCCTATCAAAAAAAAAAAATAAAAAAAATTTCTTCAGAACGAGTCCTCGAAGTAAAGAACGAAAGCAAGAAAAGAAAGCTATGGCCAACAAGGAGATGAAGGACAAGATCGATAATCTTGACGCTCAAGTTCGAGGTATGAGCGAAGTCATGGATACTTTAGGCGAAGGGCTCGACGCGACCAAAGCATCGGTTCGCGATCTAATGGAAACCGTGAACCGAGGGTTCGAGGAGATAGTGCGCGGCTTCCAACGCTTTGCACGGCCACCTCCATGACAGCCAAGGCGCGATCGACCCGAGGAGAAGGAACATCGGCCCGATGAGCGCAATCACGAGGAGGACTTCGATCAGCGGTCGCAAGCGTCCAACGTGCACGACCGCCCAAGGCTCGACAAACCGAGGCTCACGCTATCCACCTTCACCGGCACCGATCCAGAGGCGTGGCTCAACCGAGCCGTGCAATACTTTGAGCTCAATGAGACCGAGGCCAATGACCGCGTGCGGTACGCGGCCTATTACCTAGATGGTGAGGCCAACGTGTGGTGGCAATGGCTCACGAGCGTCTACCGCAACCGGCAACGAGTCATTAGGTGGGGCGATTTCGAGCGCGAGTTACTCACGCGTTTCGGAACTTCCAACTACCATAACTACGACGAGGCCCTTTCGCGCATACGCCAAACCGGCAGCCTGCGCGATTACATGAAGGAGTTCGAAAAGCTAGTTTGTCGCGTTAGGGACTGGCCCGAGGCTGCGTTAGTCGAGGTATTCATTGGCGGGCTTAAGTATGATCTAGCCGCTGAGGTTCGATTGGAGCGGCCCGATTCGATGCATACGGCCATGGAGATCGCCCGACGTCGCGACGATCATCTCGCCGCTACGCGAAGGGGACAGGCGGACGCACGCTTCCCCAAGCCACGGCGCACGACGAATGTCGCCCCCAGCATACGGCCACCAAGTAACGCTCGACCACCCATCCCGGAGGTCAAGCGTCTGTCGCTCGAGGAGATGAGGCGCCGACGCGAGCAAGGCTTGTGCTTCAAATGCGAAGAAAAGTTCACACCAGGCCACTGATGCAAGCAGGCATTTTTAATCGATGTCACGGACTCCGATGATGAGGAAGAACCCGAGGCTGAGGAGAGCGAAGTTCAAACTGAAGTGCTCGAGGACGAAGCTGAAATCTCGATGCACGCCATGGCTGGTACCCGAGGGCCGAGGACGTTGCGGCTACCGGCATGGGTCAAAGACCGCCGTGTGGTCGTACTCGTGGACAATGGGTCATCCCATAATTTCATCAACACCACGCTGTCCCAAAAGCTAAACTTGTCCACCACCACGATCGAGCCATTTGAAGTCCGAGTAGCCAATGGTGAACGGTTAAGGTGCACCGAGTCCTATCGCAAGGTGCCAATCAAGTTCCAAGGAGTCACCATCAAGGCCGATCTCTACGCATTACCCCTAGTTGGACCCGATGTGGTGTTACGAGTCCAATGGCTCGAAGGATTAGAAGAAGTGACCACCAACTACAAAACTGGGGTCATGAAGTTCAAAGCGGGAGAACAACAAGTTACCTTAAAAGCTAGTGAAGTTAGTGGGACCAAGGAGGTTGGTCTCAAGAGCATAGAGAGGGTTTGGCGCGGGGGTGGCCAAATCTTCGCCGTCGTTGTCGAAGACACGAGCACACCCACATTCGAGCCCGACATACATCAAGGCGAGGTGCGCACATTACTCAAGGAGTTCAAGCGAGTCCTAGGCGAGCCTAAGGGCTTGCCACCGCATCGGGAGTTTGACCACCGAATACCCTTGGTCAATGAGCAGCATGCGGTACACGTCCACCCATACCAGTATGCGCACTTTCAGAAGACCGAAATAGAGAGGCAAGTTGGTGAGATGCTTGAGTCTGGGCTCATTCAGCACAGTTCAAGCCCATTCGCGTCACCGGTGCTACTAGCCAAGAAAAAAGACGGCACGTGGAGGTTTTGCACCGACTACCGCGCATTGAATGCCGCAACTATCAAAGATCGATTTCCTATACCAAGTGTCGACGACATGCTCGACGAGCTAGGAGGATCCCGTTATTTCTCTAAGCTCGACCTTAGGGCCGGGTACCATCAGATCCGGCTACACAAGGCTGATATCCCAAAGACGGCCTTTCGTACGCACCAAGGACACTACGAGTATTTGGTGATGCCATTCGGGCTATGCAATGCCCCATCCACCTTCCAGTTTGCTATGAATTCCATCTTCAAGGACCATCTGTGCAAATTCGTCTTGGTATTCTTCGACGATATCTTGGTCTACTCGAAGACATGGGCCGAACATATTGGGCACTTACGTACGGTGCTTGAGATCTTGAAGGCCAACTCATTTTATATCAAGCCATCCAAGTGCTCGTTTGGGCAAGAAATGGTCGAATACCTTGGTCATTTTATTTCACATGATGGTGTGAAGGTCGATCCAAGGAAAATTGAGGCTATGGTCGAGTGGCCGAAACCAACCAGCCTGACGCAGTTAAGGGGTTTTCTAGGGCTCACAGGTTACTACCGGAAGTTCGTGAAGGACTATGGGTCCATTGCCAAACCACTAACCGAGATGACCAAGAAGGGCGAATTCAAGTGGACCGAAGCTAGTGAGGCTGCATTCGAGAAGCTTAAGGGTGCGATGACCTCGACGCCTGTTCTAGCCATGCCAAGGTTCGATGTGTTGTTTGAGGTGCACACGGACGCGAGCGATGTGGGCATTGGTGCGGTGCTAGTCCAGGAAGGACGTCCCTTGGCCTTCCTTAGCAAGGCCCTTGGCACAACTCGACTAGGATTGTCCGTATATGTGAAGGAGATGCTCGCAGTGGTAGAAGTTGTACGATGTTGGAGGCCCTATCTATTGGGGCAACGTTTTCGGATTGTGACCGACCAACAACCGCTCAAGCACTTGCTCGAGCAGAGGATCGTGACGCCCGAGCAACAGAAGTTTGTCTCGAAACTCATGGGTTTCGACTTCGAGATAGTGTATCGACTGGGACGACATAATGCCGTGGCCGACGCATTATCAAGGCGGACAGACGTCGCCGAGCTCGAGGCTATAACCGGGCCTACGTGGACAATTTGGAAAGACGTGAGGAAAGTGCAAGAGGATGATGTACAATGCCAAAACTTGTGCCGAGACATTGAGGCCGGCGATGCAGCCGTAGCCGATTATGAGCAGCACAACGGCTTAGTGCTACATCAGGGTCGAGTATTGGTGCCCGACAGCGGACAGCTCCGCGAAAAAATCATGCAACACTTCCACGACTCCAAGATCGGAGGACACTCGGGATTCTACCGTACTTGGATGAGGATGGCCAATACCTTCTTTTGGCCAGGGCAGCAAAGCGCGGTTCGGGAGTACGTCGCGCACTGCGACGAGTGCCAGCGCACTAAGGCTGACGCGCGACGACCGAGTGGTCTATTGCAGCCTTTACCGGTGCCCGAGAATATCTGGGAGGACATTACCATGGACTTCATCGAGGAGCTACCTATCTCTAATGGGTTCAATGGAGTCATGGTCGTGGTCGATCAACTGACGAAGTACGCGCACTTCATACCGATCACGCATACCTACACGGCAAAGTCTATCGCCAAGCTCTTCATTGAGTATGTCATGAAGTTACATGGGGTGCCACGCTCAATTGTCTCTGATCGTGACCGGATTTTTATGAGTAGCTTATGGTCTGAGTTCTTCAAACTTCAAGGGACCAAGCTATCAATGAGCTCTGCCTATCACCCGCAGACGGATGGCCAAACCGAGGTGACTAACCGCACGCTAGAGCAATACTTGCGATGCTATGTGCACCAATTTCCGAAGAAGTGGGAGAGCTTTCTACCATGGGCTGAGTATTGGTACAACACTACTTACCATGAGTCAACCAAGGCTACACCATTCGAGTTGGTATACGGGCGCAAACCTCCTACACTCGTAAATTATTCGGAAGGAGTTGCCATCAACGATGAAGTAGGACGAGAACTTGAGGAAAGAGACTTAATGTTACGGGAACTGAAGAGAACTCTTGAGGGGTCGATTAACCGCATGAAAACCTTTCACGATGGCAAAAGGCGCGAAGAGAGTTTTGAGCCAGACGAGTATGTCTATTTGAAGCTGCGGCCCTTTAGGCAGCGAACGACGGCGCAAAGGGCTGTGACTAAGCTCGGGGTACGCTATTAGGGGCCCTACCAAATTTTGAAGCGCATAGGGCAAGTAGCTTATCGCCTAGAGTTACCAGAGAGTTCGCACATTCATCCAGTCATACACGTCTCGCAGCTCAAAAGAAGTCTAGGAGAGGCGAACAAGTGGTGCGAAGAGCTACCCGCAACGGCAACTGATGGGCGGGCCATTGTGAGGACAAGACGTGCGATCGAATATCGTCAAGTAAGGAAGGCGGGGCGCTATCGTTGGGAGGTGTTAGTCGAATGGGAAGAATTGCCATCAGAGGAGGCTACATGGGAGGATGTAGATGAGATGCGCGAGCAGTTCCCTGATTTCATCCTTGAGGACAAGGAAGCACTTGAAGGGGACGGGAATGATGCGGATGTGGCTAGGCAGCTGAAGAACGCCTCGAGCTGGGCCTATCATGCGCGCAAGAGGTAAGCACGACAGGCGGGTGAGACACAAGCCATCGCGTGCGGGGCATGCGAGGTCGGCGAGGGGGACCCGGTAGAAGAGAGCGCGCAGCTAGCGTGTGGGCAAAATGCGGTCGCGAGGGGTGAGGTGAGTGGCGCGGACGCGCGCGACGCGAGGTACGCGCGCGAGGAGGTTTCGGGTGGCAGGCACGCGCGCGAGGAGTCCGCTGGGCGCGAGGAATCGAGCGGGGCGCGCAGCGGGGAAGCACGCGCGGGGACGGGCGGCGCGACCTTAATCCTCAAGGACTAAGGCAAGGCGCGCGAGATCCAAGGGCGGCAAGTAGGCGGTTGGGATGTTTGGCTTGGAGTGCAAGTCAAGGCTTTTCAAGATCCCTTAGTTATTTAGGTTTCCTTATTCCATTATGATTTCTAGATTGTTTAGGACTTTAATATTTTATTGCTTTAATTAGTGATTTAGTTCCTTAGGACTTTATTTATTTCCAAGCATTAGGAGTTCTTTCTAGATTAGGAATAGACTTAGTTTGGCATCTACAAATATGCCTCATTGTCATTCGAAATTATCATTCAGAAATTAATAGAAAAACCGAACTTTTGTTCAAACACTTTGCCTTAGATATCTTTTCGATTTCTTTTGCAATTTTATCGTTTCAAGGGTTGCGGTTGTGCAAACCTCGAGACACCTATCGGCGATTCAAGGCACTGGTTTGTGGCTTATCGACAATCGGGACACGCGATCTTCATCACTGCGGTGCTTCGCGAGCGCTAGGCGCGGGCACGGACAGAGGCACTGCCTGGCCTCTGCGACGCGGCACGGTGATGCGAATGTGGGTTTCGAGGCCCGAGGACGTCGAGAGCCGATGGCCGAGACGACCCGAGAAGGCCGAAAAAAGGGCCAAATTCACGTATGCATGGCCTAAGAGACGGGTACGAGCCCGTATACGAGGGTGCAGATGAGCGCAATCGCGTAGGAAAGTGCGACATGGATGCGCTGAGAGGAGACGTGCGCGACACGAGTCGGCGCATACGCGGTTGAGGCGATCGACATACCGAGACTATGCGAAGGTGGCTCGTGATGGCTGTGCACGAGTATGTCACACAACACTTAGGCGAGCGATACGCGTGGACCGCGTGATGAGGCACGCGGTAAAGAGGGCTCGCGTTCGGTTCAACCACGCGAAAGGCAAAGGGCGTGAAAGATGTGAGCGGCGAAGTCGCGAGCGAAAGAAGGCTGGCACAGGGGTCGAGCCAGCGATGAGCGATTGGGACAAGGGGCGCAGTTCGCAAGCCAGTAATCGGAGGAAGGCTCTCGTGTCGACCACTCGCGAGCGGGACGACGCACGGATGCGGGAGCGCATGCGGGGCGCGACGGGGCACACGCGGGATGAGGTCAGCGACGCGCGGGACGCGCAATGGCTGACGGGTGCGAGTCCTTGGTGGGCGAGGAATACCACGCCGCCTAGGGTTAATCCGCGCAACTTGGAGCGCAAGGCAGAAGATGCATGGAAAGTACGCGAGATGATCGCACAAGCGAAGGGCGCAAGCCTAATCCTCATAGGAACAGGAAAGGCGCGAATACTAGACCCCGCAGGAATGGGCAAAGCAACTGAGTGTTGGTACGCGCGTGATAGATCGGAGACGGGGGTAATCCTCGAAGGAACAGGCAACAAGAGCATATTCCTAGTAGGAATAGGCAAGGTGGAGGCACGCTCGAGCAAACTCTTTGGCGGGTTAGGACTAGGCGATGCGGTCTCAAGCATTATCATTTAGGGCTTAGGAGAGACGCACGCCGAATGGACACAAGACGACACGCGCGTGGAGGCTAGGGATTCTTCCCTAGGTGAAATAGGAATGGCGCGCGCAGCGATAGGTTAGGATTTCCCTACTTGGAGTGCAAGACAAGATCACTTAGGATCCTTTAGTTATTAGGTTTCCTTATTGCTTATGATATCTAGATTGTTTAGGACTTTAATATTTTATTGCTTTAATTAGTGATTTAGTTGCCTTAGGATTAGATATGTTCCATCTATTAGAATTATAGTACCCATAGGACTAGATCTAGTTGATATCTATGAATACTCATGTTATTAGGACTTTTATCATCATGTCTGGAATTAATGAAAAATCGACCATTGGTCATCAAATTCTTGTGTTAGATTTCTTTTGAGATATAGTGCAAAACCCTTGTTACGAGAAGGGCGCTCCACCGCATAGCTCGAGCAAGACGAGTTTGGCAAGGACACCCGCCCGAGCTGTCTCACCTATCGCGAGAAGATAAGGAGCTCAACCTCCGAGTCGTCCGCAACCCTACCCGAGGATCTACGCACACGCCAAGTCCGAGGCAAGGTCACGAGTCGGGAACACGCGATTCCTCATCATTGGTACTTTCATTGAGAGAACCAATCGCGTGTGCTTTATCCCATCCCTTTCTTTAATTTTCGTGTCTTAAAAAAAAATGGCCAAGGAAACAAATGAGAAGCTCATGGATTTGGAGGCAAAGATGACGAGCCTAGGCGAAGGATTGAAGGCCACCAACACATCCATGGCCGACAATCTCACGCACCTAGAAAGGTCGATCCATAATTCACAACAAGCCATGATGGAGGCAATGAACCAAAGGATCGATGAGGTGCTGCGCTTCGTGCGCTAACCGCCGCCACGGGGTCGACCAAGGGCACGATCACGGGAGTACGAACACGAGCGACCGGAGTATGAGGAGAGAGAGGACGACTTCGATCGTCGATCTCATGCCTCGACCAACGTCGGGCGACCTAGGGTCGAGAAGCCAAAGATTGTACTGTCGACATTCAACGGGACCGATCCTGACGCATGGTTGAACCGAGCCGTGCAATATTTCCATCTCAATGAGATTGCCCGAGCCGAGTGGGTAAGGTATGCGGCCTATTACCTGGATGACGAGGCTAATGTTTGGTGGCAGTGGCTCACAAGTATCTACCAAAACCGCCATGAGCAAATTCGGTGGGAAAATTTTGAGAAGGAGCTAATCACAAGGTTTGGTGCGTCGGACTATCACAACTATGATGAGGCACTCGCGCATATCAAACAGACGGGGAGCTTGCACGAGTACCAACGGGAGTTCGAGCGCATCGCATGTCGCGTACGCGGGTGGCCCGAGGGAGCACTTGTCGGGGCATTCGTAGGGGGACTGAAGTTCGAGCTGGCCGCAGAGGTTCGGTTAGTGAAGCCCGCGACGATGCGCGAGGCCATGGAGGTCGCGCGAAGGCGCGACGATCACTTGGTCGCGACGAGAAAGGAAGGGCGTAATGACAACCGGCCCACCGAGCCGCAACGGGCAATGTATAGCGAGACCAACCTCACCCGAGACGCAAGCCGTGGAGCACCTAGCAATTTCAGGCCGCGACCACCAGAGATGAAGAACTTAACCTATGAGGAGATACAAAGAAGGCGAGAGAAAGGTCTCTGCTATAGGTGCGAGGAGAAGTTTACTCTGGGCCATCGTTGCAAACAGGTCTACTTAATCCAAGTGATCGATTCCCAGGATGACGAGACCACGACGGACGAGCCCGAACCCGAGGAAAAGCACGATGAAGGGAGGAACTTATATTTAAATCCTCGACTAGAGATGATGCATATGGTCAAGGCGAAGAAGGGGCCTAAGATGCTAAGGTTTGAAGCCGAGATTTTGGGACGAAGGGTCAACGTATTGGTCGATAGTGGGTCAACACTTAACTTCATCAACCTAGACTTCACCGCAAAACTTGAGGTACCCATGACTGGAATTGTACCGTTTGGGGTTAAGGTCGCAAATGGCGAGGAGCTATGGAGTTCGGAGTTGTACAAAAAGGTGTCAATACGTGTACAAGGCGAAGAGCTAAGGGTAGACTTGTATGCGTTAGGGTTAGAAGGACCCGACGTGGTGCTTGGGGCCCAATGGTTGGAGACGCTAGGGTCCATAACTACAAATTTCAAGAAAGGCATGATGGAGTTTGAACGAGACAAGAAGCGAATCAAGTTGTGCACAATCGACGAGGGATCCGAGTCGGTCAAATTAAGGAGTCTTCAATTCATTATCCTTGAGGACAAGGATAAACTCGAAGGGAGGAGGAATGATGCGGATGTGGTCATCGACCCATCCGAACCAGAGGAAGAGCCGCGCTCGAGTCATGAAAAGTGGCGCGATAAAGGTCGGAGCGACCCCCGGGGCCGTGCAAAGTGGGCTCGCGAAGGCTGCGCGAGGGCAACACGCGCGGGGCGCAGGCACGCTGCACGCGGGAGTCGCGTAATCCGGCGCGTTGGAACAGGACGCGCGAGAAAGGGCCCGACGATGGTGCGATAGGAGGTTCGCGGCGGGAGTCTTACAAGCGGCGCAAGCGCGAGAATGAAGGATGGCGTGAAGAAACCGATCAGCGGCGCTGTGAGCGAGACGGGGTCGGTGTGAGAGTCAACCGCGGGCAGGTGAAGGAACTGGGTGGTGTGCGAGGGGAGGATGTTGGGTGGTTAACACGCACCGCGACCGGCCACGGACGAGCAGGGGGGACCAACGTGCGGTCTACGCGCGAGACGACCCAAGGCACGCGAGAAGACGCACGAGAGGTGTGCGTTTGCAAAGAGGTCGCATCCACGCGCAACGCGTACAGGCACGCGGGTGGGTGCGGCAATGCGCGAAGGACAAACTTGAGAACTTGGATATACAATTACGAAGCATGAGCAAGATCATGAACAACCTAGGCAAAGGGTTCGACACCACCAACGCATCGGTGCGGGATTTAATAGAGATCATGAACCGGGGGTTCGACGAGATGGCGCGCGGCCTCCAATGCCAGCAAGCGCGGCCACCACCGCGGTCGCACGGACGCGAACGAACCCAGGAGCAAGAGCAACGCCGCGCCGAGTACGAGCAGGGGGAGGACATTGAACGCGAGCTCATTGCGCGATTCGGGACCTCGGTCGACTACAACTACCATGAGGCCCCCTCGCACATACGACAGACAAGAACCTTGCGTGACTACCAGAAGAAATTCGAGGACCACCGGCTCGACGAGTACTTAAGGGTTGCGCATCGACCAACCCCGAACATTGCTCGACCACCACCGCATGATGATCGACCACACACGCGTGAAGCTCGACCATCACCTTACGAGTACGATCGAGCCCAGAGAGAGCTCGAGCAAGCTGAGATCAAGCAAGAGGAGTCGCAAATGATTGGCAACGCCCAAGGCGAATCCAAGAAGGGACAACGCCACGTGGTGCAGGGCGCGAGCGGCAACACACCGGGGACGCGATCACCGAACACTTTTCGACTGCCAGCCCCAGACATTAAAAGATTGTCGTTCATGGAGATAAGGCGCCGAAAAGATAAAGGCCTATGCTTCAAGTGTGAGGAGAAGTCCACGCCGGGGCATAGGTGCAAGCGGGCTTTTGTGATTCGATTGGTCGACTCGGATGAGGAGGAGCCGGAGGGTTGGAGCGAATTTTCGCTAAAGTTTCCGGGATACTTTGACAACGAAGAGATGGCCAAAGAAGAACACACCGATTTGGACAAAGGTGACAAGTGCGGGATCAAGCATGATAAAGGCAAACCTGAAATTGTGGTCGAACAACTCGAGCAGGAGGCCAAGTGCAAGGTCGAAGTAGAAGATGTGGTCGACGAGGACCATGAAGAGGAGATGGTCGTGGTCGAAGCGGGCCACGATGTGGAGTTCGCATTCCCGTTTGACGAGGAGAACATACTCCCATTCAATTGTGCGGGCTAAGTTGAAGATGAGGTCACCAAGTTCATGGTCGAGCGAGTCAAGTCCGAGGACCCACCTTCGATCGACGTCGTGTTCATGGACGAGGGAGATACGATCGACTACTTAGGGCCACCTGTTTACAACGTGTACCTCGATGATGACAAGCACATGGTCGAGGAGTTGTGGAAAGAGGCCGAAGAGGAGTCCTGTGAATCATACGAGCACGATCCGGTAACATCCAACACGCTCGAAACATCGATGCTCGGGAATGTAGTTGGAGAAGATCAAATGATTGAAGAACGGTGCGAGGAGCTCGACTTTCCGTTCATTTTTTCGAACTACCTAGAAGTCACGGGCGAACAAGTCGCGACGGGTTTTGATGGACCACCTATCTATGATGAATACCCCGATGAATACTTCGTCGAGGTCGAGGTTGAAGAAGCCGAGGTGGTTGAAGCTCCAAGGCTCGAGGAGGTGGCCAGGATAGCTGAGGTCGATGAAGTCGAGAAAACGGAAGGAGAGTTCAATGTGATCGAGAAAGACGACGAGCCCCGAATGGAGATACTTGATGAGTCCTTGAGGACAAGGACAAACTTTAAGGGGGCGGGAATAATGCGAATGTGGGTTTCGAGGCCCGAGGACGTCGAGAGCCGATGGCCGAGACGACCCGAGAAGGCCGAAAAAAGGGCCAAATTCACGTATGCATGGCCTAAGAGACGGGTACGAGCCCGTATACGAGGGTGCAGACGAGCGCAATGGCGTAGGAAAGTGCGACACGGATGCGCTAAGAGGAGACGTGCGCGACACGAGTCGGCGCATACGCGGTTGAGGGGATCGACATACCGAGACTATGCGAAGGTGGCTCGTGATGGCTGTGCACGAGTATGTCACACAACACTTAGGCGAGCGATACGCGTGGACCACGTGATGAGGCACGCGCGAAAGAGGGCTCGCGTGCGGTTCAACCACGCGAAAGGCAAAGGGCGTGAAAGATGTGAGCGGCGAAGTCGCGAGTGAAAGGAGGCTGGCACAGGGGTCGAGCCAGCGATGGGCGATTGGGACAAGGGGTGCAGTTCGCAAGCCAGCAATCGGAGGAAGGCTCTCGTGTCGACCACTCGCGAGCGGGACGACGCACGGATGCGGGAGCGCATGCGGGGCGCGACGGGGCACACGCGGGATGAGGTCAGCGACGCGCGGGACTCGCAATGGCTGACGGGTGCGAGTCCTTGGTGGGCGAGGAATACCACGCCGCCTAGGGTTAATCCGCGCAACTTGGAGCGCAAGGCAGAAGATGCATGGAAAGCACGCGAGATGATCGCACAAGCGAAGGGCGCAGGGTTAAAACCAAAAAAGATTTGTTTTTTTCTAGATGTTTTCTGACGTTTTCGATAAAGCCTAATCCTCATAGGAACAGGCAAGGCGCGAATACTAGACCCCGCAGGACTTGGCAAAGCAGCTGAGTGTTGGTACGCGCGTGATAGATCGGAGACGGGAGTAATCCTCGAAGGAACAGACAACAAGAGCATATTCCTAGTAGGAATAGGCAAGGTGGAGGCACGCTCGAGCAAACTCCTTGGCGGGTTAGGACTAGGCGATGCGGTCTCGAGCATTATCCTTCATGGCTTAGGAGAGACGCACGCCGGATGGACACAAGGCGACACGCGCGTGGAGGCTAGGGATTCTTCCCTAGGTGAAATAGGAATGGCGCGCGTAGGGATAGGTTAGGATTTCCCTACTTGGAGTGCAAGACAAGATCACTTAGGATCCTTTAGTTATTAGGTTTCCTTATTGCTTATGATATCTAGATTGTTTAGGACTTTAATATTTTATTGCTTTAATTAGTGATTTAGTTGCCTTAGGATTAGATATGTTCCATCTATTAGAATTATAGTACCCATAGGACTAGATCTAGTTGATATCTATAAATTCATCATGTCTGGAATTAATGAAAAATCGACCATTGGTCACCAAATTCTTGTGTTAGATTTCTTTTGAGATTTAGTGCAAAACCCTTGTTACGAGAAGGGCGTTCCACCGCATAGCTCGAGCAAGACGAGTTTGGCAAGGACACCCGTCCGAGCTGTCTCACCTATCGCGAGAAGATAAGGAGCTCAACCTCCGAGTCGTCCGCAACCCTACCCGAGGATCTACGCACACGCCAAGTCCGAGGCAAGGTTACGAGTCGGGAACACGCGATTCCTCATCACACGGGCACGGCACGCGCGACTGGCGTGGCTGGTGACCCTAGTCGCTCCTTGCCGGACTTCCGACCACTAATTCCGGTGACTACTGAACCAACCCAACATAATATGACATAATACCCTCAAAAATGTCAAAAGTCACTGAGGGACCTCGGTTGGATTTGGAAGTGGGCTTATAGGGCCGATTAGGCACGAGGCTACATTAGATCACCAAAATGAACATGTTTAACATGCAAATTGACTTAGGACCGAATTATCTACATCAAAAATCATGACTATGGAGGCTAGAACATTGGTCATTACATGCATGCACATAAACTTAGGTTCGTAGGTGAAAATGACTCGATTTCACTTCACGAATTGACCGAACATATGAACTCAAAGCATCCTAGTCTATTACCAATGTTATACACATGATTTTTGAGGATTTATAAGCCATCAAACTCGGCCATTTCATGCATGTGCTAGAATTTTCGAAATTAAGGCTCAAATGTTCAAAAAGTCATATCTTCTTATTCTCACGTGCATGGCCTCATTTTTATACATGATAAATCTTAAAATGTCATGTATAAGCTGGAAAAAATGAGGAATGTGAGCTTACCTTGCTCAAAATTCGAAATGGAGCTAATGGCCTCAACTAGGGCTCACTCGCGGCTTGTGACCTTAGGTTTCAACTTCGGGGCTAATTGCTGCGATTGAGGGGTGCTAGAGGCTTACAAAAATCCACCAAACATTATGGTAAGGATAGACCACAAGTGTGTAAGGCTGGAGTGGTGTAAGGCTCGAGCTTCTTCTTCCTCGGGCTCAAATCACGCGCGCGATGGCTAAGGGCCTTGCTCTCGGCTTTCTTTGGTTTTCTCTCAATATGTTGAAGAACTTAAGTGTCCAAGAGCTGAAATAAGTCTGAGGAGAGTCCCTTATAAAGGTGTGAGGGGCGGAGCTATAAATGAGGGCAAGTGGGGGACAAAGGCTCATCACATGCGCATGGGACATGGTGAAGTCTTGGAGCATGGGTCTTGGCATGATATGGACTGACTTCACCACGTTTTAGGAGCATCTTGCAGAATATAATATGATGGGGAAGTGGTCTGGTTGAGCTCCCATGAAGTGGGGCCAATTCCAAACCCACATACAATATAAAAAAGCCCCACTCACAATAAATTAATGCTAGTGCACTTTGACCATGCCAATCCACTATTGACCAAGGCTTAGGCTTAATTAACCTCTTAATCACACGAATCATCTTGGGCATGAAGGAAATTGGGCCGAACTTATGCATATTGGGCTTGGAAGTGGACTAGTGCGCTGCCAGCGCTGGGCCTGGGATTCCTGGGCTGCACGCGGCACTGGGCCTGGGCGCAAGCTGGGCGCGAGGTCTGCTGGTCTGGGCTGCGCGCGAGAAATACTTGGGCCGAGAGATATTATCTTCTATGGCTGATCAATGGCTGAATTTATTAGCCCAAAATACTTAGAAAAATTCCCATATGAGCTCAGCCATGACTAGGGCCAACTCGGTATGGCTAGGGTCGCGCACTTGGGCGGAGCGCGCATCACTTAGGCGCGGGAACTTGGACCGAGGCTAACCCTTGCCTATGGCTGAAAAATGGCCACACTAAGGTGCCACAAGACTTAGGAAACTTCCCCTTAACACTCGGTAATAACTTGGTGCGAACTTGGCACGGCTTTGGCCTTAACTCGCGAACCCTAGACGCGAGTGATCTCGGGGCCACGCACGAGCTTGGTGCGATACACTTGACCGAGGGAAATAACATCCAAGGCTCGATGAAAACATCTCATACTTAGAAAATATTCTAAGTAAGGGTATGAGCACGGCTAGGGCTCGAACAAGACTCGAGACTATTAGGGTTCGAGAATTGGCTAGGCGCGAACTAGGCGCGATACTCGTGACCGAACGACTTGGTTCCGGACACGGCTAGATTTGAACGATATATCGAAACATACTCGGTTCCGATTATTCGTCAACTGAAATAATAAATCCGACTGAATAAAATCCATTGCTAAAATAAATGGACCGGAATTAATAACTGAGATTGAATAGCTGATAACTGGGCTCGGAACTCAAGACGAGCAGTATTAATAAAAAGAAATAGTTCAACTTGGAACTAAACATTGTCATTTTATTAATACAGAACGGGGCTATTATAATCAAAGTGGGGCGTTACAGTTTGGTATCAGAGCCAGTCTGCGTTTCTGTAGACTGGTATACGTGAATTATGAGAACTCTGTGAAATACTTGCATAAAATGATGTATATATGACCACTCGCTTCCGTCGTGCCGCGCCAACTCAGGTATGAATACTTGAGTAATGATAAATTTCTTATGTGAAGTATTATGATATTATGAGATATAAACCGGGGCTTAGGAATTTATCCTCCTACTTTTAAACGTTCTGGAACTCTAGATGAGTTGCGCTTGTTTAGGACTGCTGACACGATTAGCTACCCGAGGAAGAGCTGACATGTCGGCCGACGCTGTTAGTCGGAAGAGCCGAGGCGAGCTATCTATTTAATGTCTCGGCAGAAGCTGTTAATTTAGAGAGAATCGTCATGAGAGTTCTTTTAAGATTTTGCATATCGTTAGATATGTGGCGTATTGCGTTTTGTTGTTTTAGAAAGTTGGTAAACTTGGAACTCGAACTTGCACCTTGCTATTTTTGAGACTTATTTGAAACTTTTGAAATTGTGAAACGCCTGAAATATATATTGTTTTGTTGACCCCAAAATTTTCGAAATTTGGTAAACCCATTCTTTTTTTGTAGCCTTGAATTGTAATTTCTTGTGGAAACCTGGAATAACCCCGACCCTGGCTGGGTGTAGCCACGCGAAGTGGTGGCCTAGCACGCACGACCATGCTGAGAGACGTAAGGCTAGCGCGCAACCGTCGACTCGCACGCGAGTTGCAGCCGCCATCACCGAACGCACAAACTCCGCAGGCCAGCATGTGCGGCCAAACCTCGACCTTGTAGCTGGTCTCCGAGTAGGTGTGTACGCGCGCGTCCCAGCGCCCCGCTTATGCAGCGCCAGCGAACGTGCCGCCTCTTAGGTGACAGTGCACTAACCCGAACTATCGATTTCTTTCCTGAACTATTCGACCCGGTTCGTGCTGTACTATTTGGCTAGACATTTTGAACCCTTTATTTTGGGCCTTAAACTGAGAGCCCCAAGTTCCACTAAATTGTGTATGAATCCTTAATCAATGCTTTTCGATTTAGCAGTGTGGTCTAAAAGTCCCTATGCCTTACTCGAGAGTTTCTCGAGTCGGCAAATGGGGAAGCTCATATTGCTATTGGACGGAGCCTTATGTTGCGCATAAGGGTTACGTTCGACTTGTGGAGTCGATATCTTGAGAGTATGAGCATAATGGGATTGTGTTGTCTATATGTGTGTTACCGTGTCGATGTCTCTGATAGAGACACACGACCCGTGATGAAATCGTGAGCAAGTCATCAGTGTGCCTCGGGCACGAGGCTGAAGCTTGGCGTCAAGTGTCCACCTTGATGGTGAGGCAGTCGGAGTACGCTAGCAATACACCAAACGACCTGTTGGGGTCTTGTGTGTTGTTAGGTACGAAGCAAATTGTTGATACTCATGGGTACAGGCCAAGCCGGACTAGTCCCTTGCAAGAGGATGTACGCCTGAGCTCGGGCAGGATTGATCACCCACCCCTGCATGAAGGTAAACATATGAGCAAAGGGCGAGTCGGATTGAGTTCTGTATGTGAGTGTACGCTTTCTGAGATTAGGGCGATAAGACTCAGGCGAGCGGGGTCGAGTTTCAGGTGGGATACTCAGTCCTCATGATTGGGGATTTCCGTTTGAGTCTTTCGTGTTTCCGTTGGATGCGTGTTCTTTAGTATTTCTGAGGACGGAAATCTTTTAAGGAGGATAGACTGTAGCGCCCCGTTCGATTTATAGGATTTCTCGGATTATTCTATTTATCGAATTTTATTTTTGAGATTATATTTGTTATATTGGTTGTGAGGTACTTAAATTATAGGTTTAAGTACTCAATCATTTTATTTTTAAACGTTCGTCGTTTGGCTATTTCGGTTAAATCGCGTAATTCGGAATTAGGCCGTTCGTTTGTTTGGATTTTCGGATAATTATGGAATTATTGTTATTATTATTATTGCTCTCATTAATTATTTAATTGTTATTAATTGCTTATTAAAATATAAATAAATATTGTGTGTATTATAAATGTATAGGTATGAATGTCGGTTTAATTATTTTAAATTTTTCCGGAGGTCATGTAGTATTTTTCCGAGTATCGTAAGAATATATCAATAATGTCGGTTTATATTGGTTAGTTTCCGGATCATCATATTTATTTTTCCGAGCCTCGAATATACATATTCGTTAAGTGTCGGGCACGAGACACCGGCCCACGCGCCGAACCAGCCCAAAAACCGGCCGACCCGTGAGCCCGACGACCCGACCTGCTCTCTTTTTTTTTGTTGGGCAAGGCTTGAGCCCTAGTCTCGTTAAAAATCAGATTTTCTTTTCTCTCTCGACATTGCGCAGACACCAAAAACCCTCAGCTCTCTCTCGTCTGTTCTCTCTCGCTATCGTCGATCAGAAGAGCGAAAATCTCTTCCTCTCTCGTCGTTGCTCATCCCTCACCTTCTCCCTCATCAAAATCCGGCAGCCACCTTTTCAGCTCCTCCTCCGCGCGCAGGCCAGCCGCGAACAACTTCAGCTCCGCTTCCACCGCTGCCCTGCTCCTCCGCGAACGCCCGGCGAGCCGCTGTCCTCCACGCAGGCTCACTTCCGACGACCAGCGAGCAGACCCCGGCTTCCGACGACCACCTTCCCGCGACCCCAGCAACCCGGCGATCCCTTCCGCCGTCTCAGGTCGCCGTGACCAGCAAACCAGCGGCCGTCCGCCTTGTTGATCGCTCCTGGAGCCCCCTCGCAGCAAGCATGTTCGGCTTCTCACGCGAACCCGCGAGTCACGCCCCGCTGCCGAGCGCCATCGCAAGCTCTGCCGAGCCCCGTCGTGCGCACCGGCAGCCCCGCTTCGACCCTTCTTCGACTGTCTCGTGATCCTTTCGTGAGAACGGTACACCGAGGATCGAAACCCTTTATGTTAATGTGTTAATTGGTGTTATTATTTGAGATGTTGATGCTTTGGCGATTATCTTATGTTTTGTATATATATATATGTTGGGGTCCGAGTGTATTTACGAGCCTATATGGTGATCTATGTTGAATTTGAATGAAGTCTTGATAAAGCATGCTAAGTATGAACCTAACCTTGTTTATGTGTCTTAATATGAGATATTTTGGTGTTGGTTTGATGTAATGAGTTGCTTTGTTATAGAAATTAATGAGGTGAAGGTTCATTAAGATTTCATGATTTAACGTGTTATTACAGCCTCTGTCGAGCCCTGAAAGGGCATGAAAAACTCGTTTTATGAAATTATGATCTTCATATAATTTGAAGTTCATTCGGTTTTGGTTCTGTGAGTTTTGTAATTTCGAAAATCCGACTTGAAATGAGAGAGTTATGATTTTTACAAAATTGTCACGCAAGCAGTTTTTAACAAGTCCCGGCAGCATGTGTGTGTTGAATGTTTTATCTGTTTTTTGCATCTTAATGTGCTCAAATGAAAATGTAATCTTCATGAAAATTATAGGTCATTTTCTAAGCTTTCTGATGAGGTACAGTTCGTGCTGATATGATTACTGTAGCTCGTCTTATGTTAGATTGAAGTAGGATATGCATGTAGTGAGTTACACTTTTGGACAGCAAGGTGGTTCTAAATGTTAATTGATTTTGCGCCTCTATAATGATCTTATCTGCTTTAATATTCTAAGATCATGTTTGTTAGGTGAGACGAGACAAGATTTTTTTTATCTCATTAAGGAAGATTGTATTGTAGAGATACACCAATAATCTAATTTGTTAGGTAAGATTCACTTGCGATAAGATATTGGCCTTGTTTCGCGATAAGCGGATAGCGGATTGTATCAGCGGATAGCGGATAGCGGATTATATTAGCTGATTTGACCAGCGGATTGCATTAGCGATTTTTAAATAAGTGTTTGGTAAATAGCTGAAAGCTTATAACTGTTTGACATTGCAAAATGATCAATAAGGACATTTTATTATTTAGAGTGTATTCTTTTAATAATAATATATTAAAACATTTAATATTCTTTAGTTGGTAATTTATAAATATATATATTTTTTTAAAATTTACTAACACTTGATGAAGAAGTTATGAATTTTACATTTTTCTAGATAAATTAATCATATGGATGACATATTATTATTTATTAGCTTCATAAACCAATGAATTGTAAAATAAATAAGACACATTAAAAAGTTCAAAGTAAAACCTCTCAACTGTGAATCCTCTATCCCAAAAAGCTGCTCTAATGAGCTTTTTCTAAATTAGAGTTTTGGGCCCAAAAAGCTTATCAAATAAGCTATTTACCAAACAAACTCAATAGCGGATTTGACGGGTCAAACCTCTCAATTAAGTCCAGTCCGCTAATTTATCGTCATCCGCTATCTACATCTTGTTCGATATATTTGTTAGGCCAGATAATTTTGAAGACAAATATTGCATTTACTTAATTGCCCTCCATGGATAATTGTTAAGTGTTTTGCTTCTTCCAACTGCATTTTTTTATTCCGTCTTCCACTGCCAAACACAAAAATTAAAAATTTTGGGTAAATTATTTGATTATTAATTTGTGAATATTTTCGTTCCATGTTTTTCTATTATTCTACGTTTTGAAACTGTAACAGAGTATTTGAAAAAAAATCTTCCATTTTTTACCTTCTGTATTTTTTATTTGAAGGTGAATGTGTGTGAGTATCTAACCATGTTATTATTTAGATTTTGATCAGTTGGGGTCGCATCTCTTATACATCATATCCCAGCATGAATTTACAGCAGAAAATGTACATTAGATAATAGATATGCTCACAACTGCCAAGAATATCTGCGCAAAGCTGCCAGGAATATCTGCGCAAAGCAATATAATAGATATGCTCACAACTGCCAAGAATATATTCCTGCGCAAAGCAATAGATACGCTCACAACTACCAAGAATATCTGCGCAAAGCCTGAAAATAGCTGTGGGGTGCTACATGCAAAACAGCCTTAGTGATATTGAGTGATGGGTACAACTTTGTCCAAATTATGAATTTGTCCTTTATGTAGTGTTAGCTTCTATTTTTTTAGTCCCCTATTTACCCATTCACGGACTGAATAGTACACATGATTGGGGTAGTATATTATTGAAGGTAGGCATATCCATTGCAAAATCAAAAGGAGTGCACGGTTCCTTTTACAACTAAACAATATTCAATTTTCTTCTTCTTCATAATTTTTAAAATAACATGCCTCGTCTTTCAACCCCAATTACTGAAGATGAGTATCTATATGATAATTTTTGGACAAAAGAAGCAGATAATACGTTTGTTGATTTGCTGATCGAGTCACATTTTCTCGATTATTGGAAGAGTGGTCAGTCGGAAAAAAATGTGTATGATTACTGGCGTGTCTTTCTGGAAGCTGAAGGATACATGCAATTCACGCATGAGGTCCTGGAGGAGAGGTTCGAATTCCTCCGTAAACGTTACAAAGTCTTCAGCTGGATGTTAGCAAAGCCTGGCCTACGTTATTGCGCGCGATCGAACAGCCTCACGGCACCTGTTGCAGTTTGGGACGATATATTCGAGGTAAGAACGGTCGTGGTTGACAAAATTCACTGCATTCATTATATTGTATAAGAAGAAACACGAGGGTGGGGAGTTTATTAAAGTTAGTTTGACTGAAATATTGAACTGATAATCAACTACCTTTCTATGTCCATAACATTGTGTTGTCCATAGTTGGACTGATTTTAACAAGACTTATCCATATATGGTTACCCCGATGGTTTGTTTACATATATAGATATTAGGTGATTACCATCACATGTACCTTAAAAAAATATTGCACACTGAATTTTCGAAAAANAAAAAAAAAAAAAAAGAATTTGTGATGCTACTGTATTCACATTCATTCATCTTGTTAACTTGTATAACAATTTACGGGCTACTGTGATCTCTCAGTCACATTCATTCAGCTTGGCTTACCAACATTCCGGTGACCCGCGTTAGGAAGACCTGCGCTACATGTTTGAGGAAGTCTTTCCAAGCAGTCGAAGGCCGGAACTTGTCCCGGACCGCAATTCGACCAACGAAAATGCCTTTGCTGGAAAGGTCCCTCAGTTTGATGATAACTCAGACACGTCATACCACAATGCACTTCGAGACCTTTGCTCAAGCCGAAATAGTATTTTCTCATCTCGCCCGGGAGGGGCTCATAATGCCACATCAGAAGGATCTGTCAACATGCAGGCACACATAGTCATATCTAGGCCTGGAAAACGTACGACTTTGCGCATTCCACGTCCTCCACGTAAGCCCGATCCAGCCTCTTGTAAGGGATCTTCTAGTGATCCGCAACCTTAAATAGTATCCAATTCAATACACCTTAGGCGTTGGTATCGTATTTTCTAATCGCCTATTTATTCCTATGGGTTTGTTATGTATGACTCGGTGCATTTTGCTTCTAGAATATCATGTAATATTATGTTATGTATGACTCAGTTCATTTTGCTTCTAGAATATCATGTAATATCGTTGAACAACAACCTCTTCGTTGGTTGGCTAATGCACTACTCTTTTTTCATTTCAAAACAGCATGCACAGATATTTGGTGAGTTGTACATTGCCACATTTCTTGCTTCACTTCTGCAACATGCAATCACAATGTCCTACCAAAATATGTTTAATTTCAAGAATTTATAATACAATTAAAACAAACTTGCAACGTCCTTTATATTTCACGCTTGCATTCTAAAGTCGGACAACAATCAACCAGGATATCAACCCCTACGGCCACAAAAGAAATGACAAACGTCATAACGGCCGATAGTATGTACAACACAAAAAGGTAGGGGGATCTACAATACCACATATTTTCAGTCATAGAGTCAACTACTCCAAAACACACACACCTAAAAGACATTGACTATATAGTAGTCATCATAGTAGGGACATCATTAACGATAACAACAAAAGAAGCATAACACTTTACTACATAACCCAACTGACCGAAGGTTACCTACTCAGAGTCAACACATGACTCCACATCCGTGTCCAATTTCATGCTCTCAGGCTCCTCCTCGTCCTCAATGTTGATGACCTCGACCCGGTTTGCAACCTCATTCTCCCCATCCTCAATGTTGATGACCTTGACCCGGTTTGCAACCTCATTCTCCCCATCCTCAATGTTGATGACCTCGACTCGGTTTGCAACCTCATTCTCCCCATCCTCAATGTTGATGACCTCGACCCGGCTTGCAACCTCATTCTCCTCGTCCACGTGCACGTGCATGTTTTCCATGACCACCTTATGTTGATCTCCCTGATTTTCTCCATTGACAGGTTCGTCCATTACTTGGTCATACTCGTCCAAATTCTGAAAATCCAGTGGATTGTTAGTCGAACAACCTGGACCTCTAGCCATATCAACCTCCGCCACAGCACATAGTTCCCCCAATTCAACGCATTCATTATACCATGGGAAGCCGTAACGGCGGAAGAAGCTTTCATAGTCGGTCTCCTTTGCAAAATGAACAAACACAACAGTAGATTGTATTATTGAGGGAAAACATACATAGGTTAGGTAAAATAACAAAAGTTGAACACGAAAGTAAACCCAAAAGTTGTACTTGAAAGTAAAATAACTCAAAGTTGAAAATATCACCTGCCCGACGTAGATCCAATAGGTTGCGCTGACCCGAACATGTCCGCCTTCACCAACCACCTTAGTTCCAGGGATCGTCAGGTAGAGTTGGAACTCCCGAAAATGGGTGTGTAGCATGTTGATCTTCGCTTTAACCTTGCCGATGGAGAACTTTTTATGCATAGCCTCGCTTACTTGGCGAGCAAGGACTGACCAAAGAGAGTTGAATACCGCTGGTTGATCCACGTTAGGAGTTGCACGGCAAATGCCAAAGAACAATCGGTAGCACACCCTCTCCTCATGTAGTGTCCACCCCTGGACGAGGTACCTGTCAGTAATTTGCTGTAAACGAGTTTCACGGTTCATTCTTCTTGTACCTTTGTTTGTGCTGCAAACAATGTAATTTAAACGGGACAACATTAAGAACAATATAGAATTAACATAAGAGGACAGACAGCATGTTCTCATGCAAAGTTGTTAGATGCATAAAGTTGAAAAAAAAAATTAAACTGAATATGAAAGAGCTTGTGCACACGTGCTGTGTGGGCAAAACAACCTTCACTTTTCTTCGTATATTTGGTGCAAAATGGTGTTTCACCTGAATGGCTTTTTGTAGACACCCGGTATGTTCATTGATGGACGTGCACAATAATGTGTGCTAGGTAAATTTAAAGAGAAGTTAAACCAAATATGAGCTTCATACTCAACCATATGTTCAGCCTCTCTTAATTGCTCACAAATATGTTCAGCCTCTCTTAATTGCTCACAAGGAGATAATTTCGTGGGTTAGGTAAGTGGGAGACTGATGATTGAGTTGACTTGATATCCAATTTTTGCTATTTTCCGTGGGAAATTATTAATTACTGGTACCTACAAGAACTTTCAGTAATTACTAATGCGAAAAAAAATAATAATAATAAAAAGGGTACAAATCAAAGTTGAGAGAATAAACATACAAAATGTATTAATAATTTCAGTTTGAAGATGGTAAATGTTTAAATTACCATATGTCTCCAAAAAAGCACACTATGAGACATACATGTGCGCCTAATTAATTGTTTTGTAACAAAAGGTAACCCATAAAACATATAGGTTTCAAATGTAGTTATAAATCATCATACAAAAAATAATAGCGAAGGACGTGCTACTGAAAATGATTATCGAGTATCATCCAAACGTAGGACTCCTTATCATCTTCGTCCAAACTCAAGAACAAAATCAAGCTCGTCGTTATTCTTGCATAAGTACTTTGCAACAGTAAACTTTTGGTGTCTAGATAAAGACAGAATTGATTTAAGTGCTCCAACAATAATCTGACGTTGCTCCTTTGCATCTTGTTGAAACCCGACACGGGCAACCAATTGAGACAACCTTTGATCAGTCTTTTCACATAAAGTGGAAATCAGCCCCACGACTTGGTCACCCCAAATCCGAATTACGTTTCCGCTTGCTATCCCGCCTGTCCTTACCCGATGCAGTGCTCTCAACTCCATGCGCCGATTCAGAATCAACCTCGTTGTCTTGCCCTTCGGAAAGACCGCCACCTCCGACATGCCTCGAAGTATTATTTTGTGTGCAGTCACCGTCATTGCTCAGTACTTCCTTGACAGCATCTACAAACCCTTGTGCTCCCTCACCTGTTGCATGGTCCTTCCCAAATATGTCTAGCCAATTCGAATAGAATGAAAAGGACTTGCCACGTAAAGGCTTCGCTTTTGGTTGTGCCTAGTTGCCAGGACAATGTAGAAAAGAATTTTGTATCATCCTTTTGGTTAAAAAATAATTACAATCTACTTTTCCTGGAATTTAAATTTTCAATGTGGTACCAATACATACCTTTACATATTCTTGCCGAATGTCATCCTTCACCTCTAAAATGTGTCATGTTTCTGTAACGCCCCACTTTTATTTGCAGAAAATCAGAGTAAATTTTTCAAATTTATTTCAATACACTTGAGGCGCTACTCATTTTTCAAGACAAACTTCAATACTTATCCAATTTTTCAATACCCAATCAATCATCAATATCAATCATCAGTCATCAATAATGCAATAATCATTAATGCAATATTCAATATTACCCAAACCGGGTTCCAGACAGTATTCATAAGTCTTAAAGAGCATCTCCTTATCACTTATCAATCATAAAATCCATAAATTCATAAATGCGGAAGCATAAACAATAATAGGGTCAGTCTTATAAACCGACCACCACTCGCTTGACTCCGCCGTCGCACCTGCCTTGCTTAACCTGAAACGTGAATTTCAGGTGGGAATGAGCACAAGAGGAAAAAGTAGTGCTCACCACTATGCCATAATCAACAATCATAATATAGAACTGATAATATCACAGCATGGTCACAAATCAATAACATATCCTATCTCCCATCAATAATATCTACTCATGTGCACATCTCTGTAAAGCTACTGAGTGTCTTCGTATCGAATGCCTCCGTACAGGTCTTACAACGACATACATATCGAAAGCCTTTGGCCACTGCCCCGGTCTTACATACGATATAGCCTCCGTACAGGACTTAAGAAGACTGCCTACAATTAGGCACCGTCGAAGGGCATACAACTCACATCAACGGGGACCACCGTACCGACGGTCGTATTAGCTCACAGCGATAGGCTACCAGGTTCACATACATATACAATAATTGCACCAATCTCAACATATATAAACGCATATGGCATAGCAATTTTAAATAAAACACACAACAATAACAATTAGATTAGGGCATAGGAAATTTTGAATAACCCACCTGGTCGCAAATAGGAGATAATCATGAAAGCACGATTAGGCTGCGAGCTCGGCTTGTCAAGCACCTACATTAAGTTCAGATGCTATAATCAACAGCTATTCTGTCTTAGACGGAAAATCACAATCATACTTAGTCGAACTTGATTCAACTAAGTTGTTCGTGAAGTCCTGTGGACGTTGGAACACTTAGACTCGACATCTAGACTCAACCAATTGCACATGGGAGTTCAGATAATCCAAGGCACAGATCAACAAAGCCAAACATTCAAGGAAACAGAAAACGAGATGATTCACAGTTTTTATTTCCAAAATTTATGTATCCAAAATACTAGATTTAAACCATAAAAATAAGTTGACCAGGTTCTGATTCGAATTTAACCCTGAAATTTTATCCAAAATTTCACCTTCCAGAGATAAGCAAATACACAAATTTTCAGCTTCAAATCCCAAGTACACTATTTTATAAAATTCCCACAAGATATCAGCATAACCGAGCCATGAATTTATACTCAAACTTAATGAATGATTCAGGACTTGAAAATTTTACACAACATGCTACAGCATCATATAAACAAGATATAAAAATCTCATCCCTTAACATTAACTGCTGCTATTTTTAAAAATTCAAACAAGATTCAGCAGTTTATCAAATTTAAATCAAAATCGAACCGAAATGAACTCCAAAATTTTTCATATTTTAACAGCATGAATAATTACATAAAATAAGCATCTTGGTGAAGTTTCAGAAATTTCCAGAAAGAATTCAATTTATTAAATTAAATTATGATATTGCATAACACAATAGAAAAAATTTTACACATAGCAAATGAAGTCCAAAAATTCCAAAACTTTTACACGACCTATAAAACACACAGGAAGATAGCATATTAAAATTTCATAAGTTTTGAGACGCAACGGAGTTTAATATGCATTTTACATGATTCTGCTCAGATTTCCAAACAATTATTAAAAATAGCTAAACTTATTATTTAAATCTGAAATTTTTACACAACATGTATTTCCAGCAGAGGGACGAGCACCTAAAATTTCACATTGATACGAGCATCACAGATTTTATCATAATTTATATATCAAAACAGCAATTAAACAATTCAACAATTCATAACCGACTCGTTTTACGACGAATCCGTCCGAAGTCTTCGCCATAAGACTATGGACGACGTAAGTTCCAGCCCACAGCGACAAATTCACGAGTTGACGAGGCCTCGTTTGATTTTTTCAAAATCGAAAGGCTCGTCAACGCACAATTTCATAAATGACACAAATAATCTAAAGGACACACTTAAAATCACATAGGCACATATATTCTTGAATTAAACCTTCACAATGAAAACCAAATACACAACATAAACGAGACGTAAAAATTAAACGAGACGAGTCGAGCCTTGTACCGTTCTCGGGAAATAAACGAAAATGAACGAACGAAAGGTTGACGGGCTCGGTCGAACGGCACGCGAAACGGCTCGAGGCTCGACGGCAAGCTTCGTCTCGCCGAAAAAAGAGGCTACTCGCCGCTGAGGTGTTGACGGGCTTGCGACGACTGCGAGAGGATCACGGCGAGAGGGTAGCGACGGAATTCGGAGTTGGAGGGTTCGCCGGAAGAACTTCGGGGATTGCAGCGAGGGAGGAAGGCGACGGCTCGCAGCGGCTCGTCGCGGAGGTTGCTGCTCGTAGGACTTGCTGCGTGGTGGGGGGGAGTCGTCGATCACGTCGTGAACATGTGGGTAGTCGTCGGCTTACAGCGGTGGTTGGCTCGTGGTGGAAGAAGGCCGCCGGCGTCTGGATTTCGCGAGATGATGAAGGCGCAGGGGATGATGGTGAGAGAAGGCAAGAGATTTTTCTTCTCTGCTGCAGGGAAGAAGGGTTGAAGACGAAACAAAAAGAAAATCTTTTCTCTGTGAGTTCACGCCTGAAGGAGAAGCTGCGGGAGGGTTTAAGAAATCTGATCGTGCGTGAAGAGAGAAAGGAGATACGTATATATATATAACACATAAATAGGTTTAGAATCTTGATCAAAAAGAAACTCACACTCTCACGGTTTGGGTCGGGTTAACGAGTTGGGCCGACGGTTATCGGGCTCGCGGGTTTCGGTTAAATAAAACGTATCGGCTCTCGGGCCCGACTACGTTGAGATAATACAGATTCCTATGGCTCGATAAATAAACTCGCACACCTAAATAAGCAAACCAAAATAAAATATATATTGATGATACACAATTTAAATTTTTAGAAAATAATAATAATATTAGTAAAATACCAATACACCTTTTAATAAATTAATTACACTTAGACAATTAGGCAATTTAACATTTAGACAATTAAGCAGTTTGACAAATAAATCATATTAGACAATTAATAATTTATAGCATTTAATAAATAATAATAATAACAATTAGATATTAATAATAATAATAATAATAATAATAATAATAATATTTAATCCTCAAAATTCTATAATTCAAACGGGGCATTACAGTTTCAGACAAACCGAAGCCGGATTTCCCGAACATTGGAACGAGTAAGACATAATTTTTTTTCCATACCGTTATCTTTGAACAGATGTGCGGTTCTGCTTTGATGTTGCTGCCAGGACAAAGCTGACGGATATGTTGTTCTAGAACCGTGGTGTATCCCGAGCGAAAACCGTTATCGCATTTCCAACCACGCGCTACTAGGTCCTTCAACCCGGATACTAAAGCACGCTCCTCGTCAAACGTCCATACCCATCGTGTAGGGTTTGGGTTTGGTGTTCGTCCCAAACTAATAGCGGAATCCATTCACACCTATACAAGACATGACATGTCACAATATAATTGTGTGGTGAGAATAAAAGGTCAAATAAAAAGGGATCACAAATCAAGAACGAGTGCACCTCAACTCACATATAACTTTAACTTTACAAGATTCAATCATAAGTACCAAATATGCTAAAGACTAAAATACGAAACACAGTAATACAACTTCAAGCATCATGTGTACCCAGTGTCAAAACAAATAATCCCAGACTATTAAATTTGAAAATCAACTCATCAAAGGTTCTTGTTCGATAATGGTGGCATTAAACACCATCAAATTCCACCGGTCCAATCATTGTACATAGACATTGCGAAAGCTTCCCTCCAATTCGTCCACTCGGTTGTTGGCTCCACGACATCAACATAGTCAACAGGGTCCATCGTTTGATGTTGGTTCTGTTCGTGCAAAAATTCATCAATGTCGCCTTCCATCGGATCATAACTCATTGATGAGTGAATGAAGTTTTGAAGGAGACAACAAGCAAGGATTATTTTATTTTGAGTGACTATATCGAAAAACATTTTGCTCCTTAAAACCGCCCATCGCATCTTTAGAACACCAAATGCCCTCTCAATAACATTTCGGGCTCTAGCATGTCGCAGGTTAAAGAGTTCCCTATGATTTCTAGGTGCACGTAGTCCGTCCCCAAAGTCGTCCAAATGATATCTCACGCCTCGGAAAGGTGCCAAAAAACCTGGCCCATTTGTGTAACCTCCATCGCATAAATAATAGTTTCTTGTAAATAATGTATACGTCAAAATTTAATGTAAGAAAAAACATACATTTAAAAGCATTGATATTCACTTTATTAAATTACCTTGAGAAATGCGTAAACCCTCGTCTCGATGGACAACATCTCTCAAAACCCTATTGTCCGCAACTGATCCTTCCCACCCCACCAAAACATATAAAAAATTCATTTCAACATTACAAACACCAAAGACATTTACTAAAACGGACCCTTTCCGATTTCTGTAACGCCGGTGCATGCCACTAGGCACACGCACTGGGATGTATGTACCATCTAGTGCTCCCAAGCATCCCTGCATACCATAAATATTAACACATGTAGACGTGGACATCATGTTGTACACGTCGAATAATACTATAAAAAAATATAAAGAAGAAGGAACAGTCATGTAGCTAACCTTTAACCACTTCCACCGCCAGTCGTTGTTCGACTCGTCTACAGGTTTGGGTTGATCAACAAGTAATGGGTACAATCGTAACACGGCTCGAAGTACATTATGAAAAAGTTTGCTAATAGTCTGTCCGAATCGCCTAAAATCAAACTTCACTACAGCATTCTTTTTGTGGTGGCTCAAAACGCTCAAAAAAATCGCTACTTGTTCACTAAGTTGGACATTTCGTGTACCATTTAGTTTGCCTACATGCTCCAATAGATAACATAAAAGACCAAATGCATTACGATCCATACGAAGTTGTTCGACACATGTCCTATCACTAATGCATATGAGCTGTGTCATGTGTTCTACTTGCTTCGGTAATCTTGCTGCCATACTAAAAGGAGTCAGGTTGTCCTAAACACCTCTAACACGCGAACCATTGTTTGTGCCAAATACCTTAATGTAAGAGACACAAAGCAACAACACAACTTTTATCATATTAACTATTTCCTCAACGATCAGGATAACTTCAACGTCCTCCATTTCGAAGTCCATGTTCCCGATAACAATAATCTAATACAATGTGAATGTTTATAAGTTTGTTTCTTGAGAAAAAATTGGAGCTTGTTTTGGGAATATAAAAACCCACATACTAATTAATTATAAAGAATATGAAGTGCTGGAAAATCACCTCAATACGCAATTGGATAAGAGCGAAAGAATTAACTGTTGGCGAAGAAAATTTATGAATTTGGTCATGTGTGCCCTATTTTCTTTTTCCCATACAAATCCAGAATGATAAAAAAAATAAAAATAAAAATACATTTACTTTTCCACTAACTCAAGCATATCTGTCCAAAATAGTTGGTCAATTGAAAAGGTTCAAGGAGAAAGAAAAAACTGTAAAAAAATAAATGACCGGGAACATATTGACAGATACCAGACTGCAACATAAACCCTCCATTTACCAGAAGCAGAAAAAAAAAAGAACAATAAATATTGAATAAAACAACAATAGCGTAGGTGAAGCCCCCTGCATTCAGGCATTTCCATTACGCCATCAACAAGTAAAAAAGAAAAAACAACATAAAATGAAATACAACTTGGGTGTAGTACACCAAAAAACATTAAAGGCGAACGAATTTACGGGGCGAATAAGAATGGAATATTTAGGCCGACAGGGATTTGTGTACCTGCTAAAGTGCGTCTTCACACAAGATCTGAGCGAGATGGATGGTTCTTTCGGGTTAACCGATGAAAAGCTTTGTGTGAAGATGGTAATAATTCAATATTTCAGGGTGTTAAGTACGGATGTGTTCGGTAGGATGGCATGTTGTAAATATTTTAAACAAAAGGGATATGTGTTAGGTAGGATGGCATGTTGTAAATATTTTAAACAAATAAGATACTATTGTCAGAAAATTAAAAAATAAAGGGTATTTTAGACATTGAACTACAATTACACTGTGCTG